>PVKV010006383.1:0-34536 GCA_004027835.1 Alouatta palliata
GCCTCCCGGCCCTCTCCTCTGGGTCTCCCGCCTCCCGGCCCTCTCCTCTGGGTCCCCCACCTCCCAGCCCTATCAGCTCCCTCAGGAAGTCCTGCCAGCTCTTCTTCCAAGCCACAGTCTGTGTCTCTCCTCTCATGTCCCTGATGCCTGGGGAAACCGCTGTCACCTCTGCCTCCTTCAGCCCCGCAGCCTCCTCTGCACAGCTGCCAGAGGGGAATTTTTAATGTTAATAGGCTCATGTTAGTAGCGACACACCTTCCCTGGCTCGCTACTGTGTAGAGGACACAAGACTGGGCAAGGTGCACTATCGGTTTGCACCTGCCACAATGCGCCGCATGCTGGGTGCCTTGAAACCACAGAAATGCTTTCCTTGGGGTTCTGGAGGCCTGAAGACGGGGCTCCCGTGGAGGCTTCCCGGAGGACCTGTCCCTTGCTTTCTTACTTTCTGATGGTGGTGTTTAACTGCATTCCCTGCCCCAGCCGCCAACTATGTCTCCATGTGGTGCTTCCTGTGTGTCCACCTTGTCTCTGAGGGTCCATCCCATCCCCTCCTGTATGGTTAATGACATCTGCCATGGCCCTAGTTCCATATAAGGCCATATTCTGAGGTACTGGGGGTTAGGACTTCAACCCATCTCTTTCTGGAGGTCACAATTCAGCCCACGACAGATGGATGACAGTCCTCTGTGGCATGGACCCTCGCCCTCCTCACACCATGCAGCGTCTGCCTCCCTTGCTGGGCCCCGGTTCCTCCCATGCAGGTCCTTTTCTTGTCTGCCACTTTCTGTGCCTGGAGGACCCCTCCTCACAGATCAGCAGGAGCGGGGCTCCTTGTCATCATGGGTCAACTTCTCCATCCTCCTTAGTGGCCCTCACTGCAAACAAGATCTCTAGTACCTGTCCGACCACACCATTGGGGCTGATTGCCTCAGGCACGTGCCACTCTCTGAAATCACCCGTGTTTTATTCTTCATTGTGTGCCTCCCTGCAGGGATGTGAGTGCCAATGATACCCACACCCGTCCTGCTCAAGCCAGGCTCAGGCTGGTGTTTGCCCAGTCCCTGCACAGAGCAGGCACCCTATGGCCTTCTAGGGATAGGCTCAGGGGGCGGGGGGAAATGCACACCCCACCGTCAACGCTTAGGGTGGGGACTGGACTTGGGGAGGGGGACGCAGTACTACTGTCTCTAAACAACTCTGTATTGTTTGAGTTGTGAGTCGCACATAGTGATTTTTGTATAGTAAGTCCTCCTTGCCATTGACAGGTTCTTGGAAATGTGTGACTTTAAGAAAAATTGCGTACAGCAAGTCCTCAGATAACTTTTAACTTTGTTTCCTTGCAAGCTGTTTTGCTATGATGCTGACGAGAAAAAAACTGGTCTCGTTATTAAGTCCTTTGGCTTCAAGTCAAAGTTTGAAGAACCTATCGACGACGCTGAGCAAGGATTGCGTGTAACTGGAAAGGCACACGTAAGAAGGTAACATGCAGCTCTCCAGCGATGCTCACACAAAAGCTGGCCTGCAGGGATGTGGGTCCTCCTGATGGATGCTGTACATTGGTGGCCACCCACCAACAAACCCTGGAGGATGTCTGCACTGAGGACACCGTTCTGGAAGGTGGCCTTCACGCATCCTTCTGACAGTAATTAGAAGCAGGATCAATGGTCTATGAGACTATTCTGAACTCATGACTCTAAAGCTCCATTCTCGGTGCAGTAGGTTTGTTTCGGGCACGCGTCAGGAGCACCCAAAAATGGTTAAAAATCGTGACTTACAAGTTTACATGAATGGAATTCAGAACATGGCCCTGCTTTACACAGCTCAGATCTGATCCCCAACTTTCAGGGAAGCATCAAGATACAAGTTCCTCATCTCCTGCTCCCATCAACATCATAATCAACATCATCACCAGTGTACCATATTGGTCATCACACTGCCATCATCGCCAACGCCACTATCATCATC
The DNA here is from genome assembly GCA_004027835.1 of Alouatta palliata. Lineage (NCBI taxonomy): Eukaryota > Metazoa > Chordata > Mammalia > Primates > Atelidae > Alouatta > Alouatta palliata. Next base: position 1,966 of record PVKV010006383.1, read on the forward strand.
ACCACCATCGACTTTCACCATCGACACCACCACGACCATAACCTCTCACCATCATCACCCCCATACCATATTAGTCATCACACTGCCATCATCGCCATCACTACCACCATTACCATAATCAATTCTCATCATCATCACCACAATCACTACCACCACTGTCACCACCAACTCTCACCATCATCACCACAATCACCATTGTCACCACCACCACCACTATAACTTCCATCACCTCCACCATACCATATGAATCATACCACCATCATCACTGCCATCACCACTATCATCACTACCACCACCACCACCACCAACTCTCACCACTGTCATCACAATCATCATCACAATCACCACTACTACCACCACCTCTCACCATCACCACCACTATACCATGTTAATCATACCATCACCATCACCACCACTGCCATCACCATCATCACCACAATCACCGCCACCACCACCACCTCTCACCATCACCATCATCATCATCACCACTATCATCACTACCTCTCGCCATTATCACTATCACCATCCCTAACTTTTGCTGAGCCAGGTACCACGCTGAGAACTTACCACAGCTTTAGATTTAGAAAGTTGGCCTTTAGGCATTATTTTATCTCATTCCATTTTCCCAGCGTTCCCATGAGTAAAGTATTACTCTATCTTTATTCCAGAGGTGTAAGAACTAGGCTGAAGCCCCACAGTTTTCAGGGTTAAGGGGGGGAGCTCGATTAGAGGGACTCCGGAGCCTGCTGGCTCACCTCCTATGCATCTATCTTTTCACTCTTGTCCCTGGAGTCAAGGAAACCTGACATATGCCTCAAGCAATCTTGAGCTCTTTCTCCTAGATTTCTATACTAGGTGGTAACTGAACAGAGCTTCCTAAACACTAATGCAAAATGTCTTCCTCCCATCTCCAAGAAAATTAGAAAAAGAGGGGCTCTGAGCAGCATCAGGTAAGTATTAACTGTACTTCAGCCAGAGCTGACACTCGCAGTCTTCTGTGAAATGTCATCACTTGCAGTCTGACACTTGCTCTGTCACCCAGGCTTAAGTGCAGTGGCACAATGTTGGTTCACTGAACCTCCACCTCCCGGGTTCAAGTGATCCTCCTGAAATGATGGTGGCAGTCCATGGTGGTTATTGTTTTAAATATCCTTGCTTGGCAAAACTAAAAGTTGCTTAATCTTGTGTTAGTCTCTCAATTTATTGTTAATCACTGAAATGAAAACTGCCTGGCGTCCACTTTCAGAGTAAAACAGCAGGCGACAGTGAACTAACTGCAACCAAACTATGGGCCCCTCAGGGACAACACCGGCCTCCAAGATCCTGAAATGCGAGGTGCAAGGCGACCTTGGCTTGTGGTTTCAGAGGAACACCCCATAAACAAATGCATTCAGAGGTCCTTTTATAAAAGGAATTCCTATAGAAGGGACTGAGCTACTATATAATGAAGAGGGAAGACCAGAACCTTCCATTTAAATAGGCTTTAGATCTTTTAGTTAGCAAAAAAAAAAAAAAAAAAGAAAAGGTTTTTATTGGTTATTCTGGAGATAAACTGTACTGGGGAGCTGGAGTGGCTCAGAAGCTGTCAAAACCACTTCTTCTCAAACAATAAACCAAACGCCTTCACAAAGATCAACGTATGCTGTATCAGTCCCCACATACAGTGGGCGGTCACCAGACAGCGCAGATGCTGCGGGCATGGAAGAAACAATACAGGGCTCCAGGCCTCACAAAAATGTACGGCCGAGCTACAAAAACACCGAACAGTAACCTTAGGGTAGTAGACAAAGGTGCTGGGAAGTATCAGAAACACCATTTAGAATGACATCTTAAATTATGAGTTTCACTATTTCAAAAGATCTTCATTAGGCCAAGCACAGTGGCTCACGCCCATACTCCCGGCACATGGGGAGGCAGAGGTGGGCAGATCACCTGAGGTCAGGAGTTCTAGACCAGCCTGACAGATAGGGAGAAATCCCATCTCTACTAAAAATATAAAATCAGCTGGGCCTGGTGGTGTATGCCTGTAATCTCAGCTACTTGGGAGGCTGAAGCAGGAGAATCACTTGAACCATGAGGCAAGGAAAGCTGAGATTGTGCCACTGCATTCCAGCCTGGGCAATAAAAGTGAAACTCCATCTCGATTAAAAAACAAACAAACAAACAAACAGATCTTCATTAAAGGCAATCTGCATGTATCTATGCACATACATATCTAGGTACCTGTGCACATACATATCTATGTACCTGTGCACGCACACACACTCCCATCTTTACTATGGGTAAAGCCAGAACTCTGGTAGAATAATTAAGTAGGTCTCGATACAGACATTCAGTGATACTTTTTCTTCTACATTTAGCTAGTAGTGAAATTATTTTTTCTGATAAATTACACTTGTAAAGTAAAAAAAAAATTGTCAAAGATCAATCTCTTTCAGTGGTTCCCAATTAAAAAAAAAATACGCAGGCGTCTTTCAGTGAGCACGATCTGGCAACATTCTAAATTGACTTTGCTTCCCATTAATCACAATTTCAGTATACAGCTACTTCTGGCTACATAAACCAACACGTCGATTCCAGGGCCTTGGCATCTCCAGAGGCCTGTTCTGCAGGCTGACAGCTGTGCCCATCCTGTCTCCTTATTCTGGATGAACCGGGCTTGATGGTGAACAGAAGGTCCCCAGTGGGCAGCTGGTTGGACCGGGCTCTATCGCCAGGTTATGCTGAAGTCAGGGCTGGGGGGCAGGTAGGAACGACACCAGTTTTCTAATCAAGATGGCTGGCATTGAAATTAAAAGGCAAGGGCTGTGTGAGGTGACTCACACCTGTAATCCCAGCACTTTGGGAGGCCGAGGCAGGCAGATCACAGTAAGGAGTTCCAGGCCAGCTTAGCCAACATGGTGAAACCCCATCTCTACTAAAAATACAAAAATTAGCCAGGTGTGGTGGCCTGGGCCTGTAGTCCCAGCTACTCGGGAGGCTCAGGCAGGACAATCACTTGAACCCAGGAGGCAGAGGTAGCAGTGAGCCAGCCGACTGTGCCACCGCACTCCAGCCTAGGCGACAGAGCGAGACTCCGTCTCAAAAATAAATAAATAAATAAAAAATAAATAAAATAAAATACATAAAAATAAAAGGAAGAATATTTTCATGAAAGGATCAGCAGGCGGTAATAGAATAATGCCCACTTATTTATTATTCTCATAACTACAGTAGAAATTAACTATGTGTCAAAGCGTAAGTTAAAAAAAAATCCAAAGATACCTGTCAGATACGAATCTCTGATCGGCCAAGTGGCAGTGGGAGGCGAGTCTGGCATCTTTCTGCCGGAGAGGTGGGCAGTGGTTGGGTTTCCACCTGTGTGCAGGTGTCAATCGGGTGCCCTGCTGGTGGAAGCTTTGAGCTGTTAACTGCAGATAACGAAATGACAATGGCTGCTACTAATCGCTTATTGAATAATGAAACTGACACAACTGATGAAAGGTTTCAATCCTGAGAAAAATGATTTATCAGTTTACTGGCACTGCTATTTGCGTGACAAACGGTTGGCAAGCCTCCAGTTAATCTCTGTACCCCTCCAAGCTCGCGTGGCAGCTTGGGCTCACATATCCCAAACAGGAACAGCTAATAACACTGGAAGAAGGCTGTGAAGGCTGAAAACTGGCCTTTTATCGAGGCTGACCCCCAGACCCACTGCACGAGACCCCCCAGATCCACCACACGACGACCCCCAGACCCACTGCACGGGCGAACCCCAGACCCACCGCACAATGACCTCCAGACCCATTTTTGGCAATGGTGAGGGAAAGTGAGGGAGAGAAGAGCCAGAGGCAAGAAAGAAAGGAATACTACCATCCCACCACCATCACCATCACCATGTCACTTAGGCTAGCTTGCAGTTAGCCATCTAGAGCATGGTCCCGAGACACAGAAATGGAGTCATCAATGGCTTCCAATGAGGCCTGAGCAGCTTATGGACTCTCTCAATGTTAGAATCAGACTTGCAGCCTCAAGCTACCCTGCTAAGGTTGTCTGCCACACACCGGTGCGGGGCTGCTGTGTGCGGCAAATGTGCCTTCCATTTCTGATGCACAGAGGAGCTTTCTTCTTTAAGTAGAATTTTTTCTTTCTTTTTTTTTGTTTGTGTTTTTGAGTTAGAGTCTTGCTGTCACTGAGGCTTAAGTGCAGTAGCACAATCTCGGCTCACTGTAACCTCTGCCTCCCGGGTCCAAGCGATTCTCTTGCCTCAGCCTCCTGAGGAGCTGTGATTAGAGGTGCGCACCACTACGCCCACTTAATTTTTGTATTTCTAGTGGAGAAAGAGTTTCACCATGTTGGCCAGGCTGGTTTTGAACTCCTGACCTCAAGCAATCCACCCCTTGGCCTCCCAAAGTGCTGGGACTACAGGTGTGAGCCATTGCACCTGGCCTTTTGTTTTGTTTTTCGCTATGGGAGGGTGGTGGGCATGACAGCTTTAAATAAATTAAAGATTTTATTTATAAGCAGTATTCCAAATAACATATTTACTACTGTGGTACACTATGTTGTATCTCATTCTAGTTTTTTTTGTGGTGTGATCTTGGCTCACTGCAACCTCTGCCTCCTGGGTTCAAGCAATTCTCTGGCCTCAGCCTCCCGAGTAGCTGGGATTATAGGTAACTGCCACCATGCCTGACTAATTTTTTGTTTTTAGTAGAGACGGGGTTTCACTATGTTGGTAAGGCTGGTCTCAAACTCCTGACCTCATGATCCACTCATCTAGGCTCCCAAAGTGCTGGGATTACAGGCGTGAGCCACCATGCCCAGCTTGTTCTAGTTTTAGTTAAGAAAAAAAAAAAAAAAAAAAAAAAATCTAATAAATTCATCATGCTCTTCTTCATGTAACGTGGAAATCAAAACAACTTAGCACTCTGAGCTCTGCACTGCTTCTCGGTCACTGTGTATCATCAGGTTGCGGGGCGTTGAGGGGAGAGTCAGGACTGAGTAAGACAATGCATGGAGGGCGATTAGGAAACAGTCTGGTAGAACGTCACCTCTCAGTGTGTACCCGCTATGATGATGATGGTAATGACCTGCTTCTCAACTTCCAACCCAGAAAGAAACGACGCCCTGCTCACGCTGTCATATCAACAGGTAACTCCAAGAAGCACAGAAGTCTGAGCACTAAAAAACGTGCTACATGAGAAGAAATGAATTTTGAGGTGTGCCTTATAAACTACGTTATCTCCGTCAACTACTACACAGCATTAAAATGACAGGGAACACCACTAAATGGAACCATCTTTCAGGAGGGAATGCAAGCACAGACATGGAGAAATGCTAAACATGATGGGTTTCAACAAACACGGCTGTAGGCACTGTCAGGTGAAGATGACTTGCTCAGAGTGTGAAGCAACGTGACTGTTAAGAAGGACACACATGGAAACCGTGTTATGAAGCTTTGGGGGGGACAGGGCAGTAACTTGGACACAGAGTTCCAGAGGAATTAGAAGCTGGGGGACATAGAGCCAATGGGGGTCCCAGGGGAAGGCATCTGTGCTACAGCCATCCTGTGGAGTAGGCTAATGGGCCATTGTAACTTTCCCAAGCTAAAAAAACAAAATACCTAGGACCTGTGTTCCTATGACATTTGGGATGTTCTGGGTTTTCATATTCGTAAAATCCCAATTGCTCACAGGCTTTTCCCAAATTAGAAGTGAGGGAGTCTCGGGACGTCCTGAATGTTGCTGGGTAAATAATTAAATCTCTACTTTCCCAACGTGCAGCAGAGAACACACCTGTGCTCCTCAGGACTGGAACAACATTACACAGCCAAAGCAGACAGGTGTGGCAAAGACAGTTTGGTAAGAAAGAATTTAAGTTAAAAGAGGGTATTTTCAAATGGAGGGTTTCTAAGAGCCTTTCATTTGGTATTGTGCATCCAAAACTCCAACAGGGAGACAGACTAAACATTCTCTAAACGTTTTCTTTCACAGTATCTTGCTGGCTTCAGTTTCCACAATGTGAACTTTGGGAAGCACTGGTTTATATCACAGAAAACCATACTTGCGGAAAAGAAATCTACTGCAGATCCAATGCGTACCTCTCTACAGGTGTACGGAGAAACTCCCTCCCTTCCACTTTGAGAAGCACTTTCCATCAGGCACATACCACGTGCACACACTGTGCTGGACTTTCAGGGATACCAGGAAATATCTGAGACTGGTCTTCTGCCTTCTTGGGCTTTCAGTCTAGTTGAAGGGACAAGACTAACCCAAGTGAAACGTTTAGAACAATGACAGCAGGTCATAACACAAGGATGCCCGGGGCAGTAAATATCAATAGTATTGTACAGCCTGGCATGAGTTGAGGAAAAGATCAACGCAAATCCCCCTCCCCCCACAGAAACAGTTTGGACTGTACAATCGTAAATTGTGGATATTCTAGATATACACTGCTATCAACACTTAGAAAACACAACTCCACAGATTAGCTAGAAGCTCTGCTGAAGTCATTTTCCGGTTGTACATATGAAAAAAATCCATGTCTTAAATTAGCTTTTCGTAATGTATAACAATAACTTTTGCTACTATCTTACATGAAAGGCAGACATGACGGCATGGAGACATTTCCAGTTTGACCACGAGGCCCGCCAGGCTCTTCCAGATACGGAGGATGTCAAAGAGAGACGTTCATGGCTCAATGGAAAGAGACCAACACAGGCTCAACTACAAAGGCCATGAAGCAATGCGCAGCCTGTGCGTGGAAACAGCTGGTCTACCCCAAGAGCGGCAGGAGGCTATGTTAACAGGAGGCGACGCTCTCCCTGGCACCCACTGAGCTGACGCATCCCCAGGTGGGCAGGACCTTAGCAGCCAGGATATTCTTGGCGAGTTGAAGAGTTACCTTAAAAATATGGTTCATTGCTATTTAATGCATCATCTCTGATGATGACTGCATTCAACATTTAAAAAGCATACTATCACAAGTGATCTCTTGTATCAGAACACAACAATATCCCTGAGCCTTTCTTAGGCGAGTCAATAAAATATACAAATATACTGCACATAATTTGGCTCCCACGAGTAATACTCTCGTCTATAAAAACTGAATCCTAAGAAAGGAATGGGTGGCAGTCTCTGCCTCCACATGGAGGATCCCCTGCCACTGAGCACCAGGCACTTGAAACACAGGAGTTCACTGAGTGAATATGACAACAGTCCTGGGAGGTAGAGAATCTGATCGTTCCTATTTTACATCTGAGAGCACTGGTGGGAGAGGGTGAGGCCCTTGCCCAGGCCACCCCGCCAGGAAGAGGAGGAGTTGCAATTCAAACCCAGGAAGACGGGCTCCTCGGCTGCTCCTAACCACCCCTATTATCTGGGTATTGTGATGGCCACCATCACAACCCTTGTCCACGCATGGCTACAGCCATGTCCTGTGGACAGAGAAGACGGTAAGTGAGCAGAGTCTCTATGGGCCCTCAGAAACGAGAGAGAAACGTGGCCACTGGTGAGGCTGGATGTTTCACTTTCATGGACAGCAAGATTCTAAGCAGTTTTTGCAAGTTTGAATCTGTGGAGAATCTTTTACTTTCTTTCCCTGACTCACAATTCAAGAAGGCATTACAGGAGAAGATCAGAGGTAAAAAGAACATTTCCCAAAGTCGGAGCAATGAGAAGAAATAAAACCCTTACAAGAAACATTTCAGCAAAACAGAAATTCCTTCTTCTTCATTAGATTTGGGAAATGCAAAAGGAAATGCCTTAATTACCCGTGAAGCAAGATAGCCTATGCCTTTACTCTGAGAGTCCTAGAAAGCATGCCCAGTATTAAACACTCATGTCTTTTTCCAATTGCCGGGAAACTCTAATGCCATGCACCAACTTCTGAAAATAATCTTATATAAAATGAAATTATTTAAACACTTTTTTTGTTGTATTTCATCTTTTCTTTCTTTTTTTTTTTTTTGAGACAGAGTCTCACTCCGTCACCAGGCGCCAGGCTGGAGTACAGTGGCGCGACCTCGGCTCACTGCAACCTCCGCCGCCCGGGTTCAAGCAATTCTCCTGCCTCAGCCTCCCAAGTAGCTGGGACTACAGGCGCATGCCACCACGCCCAGCTAATTTTTTTGTATTTTTAGTAGAGACGGGGTTTCACCATGTTGACCAGGATAGTCTCGATCTCTTGACCTCGTGATCCGCCTGCCTCGGCCTCCCAAAGTGCTGGGATTACAGGCGTGAGCCACCGCGCCTGGCCTCTTTTTTTTTTTTTTAAGAGATGGGGTCTCACTGTGATGCCCAGGCAGGACTCGAACTCCTGGGCTCAAGCGGTCCTCCTGCCTCAGTCTCCAGAGGAAATTGCCTTAAAACTGTTAGAGTGATATGCATTTTGTTAGCATCCCTTCATATCTGCTGGTTCTCTGGACCGCTTTTTAAAACTTCCCCATTTTCTAATTCATCATGCTGCTTGGACAGAATAAACCCTACGAATACTGGAATATATTTGTATGTGGAGAATGAGCTAGAAGATGCTGATAAAATATTTTTACACTGACCCTTCCAAATGAAAGAGAAATAAGAAATGTATAATAATTCTTGAAAAACAAAATACTTCTTCAGTCCTATTACCAGAGAAAAAGTACAACACAAAAATCCAGGTAAAATTCAGCTTGCTTTATACAGAAGACTAGAACATAAGCATAAGCCCTGGCCACAGGCAGAGGTCATCTCTGGTGGTTTTGGCTGACTGCCCCAGCTAAGGTCGCACCCAAAAGGCAGCATCAACAGTCAGACACGTGAGTGACTGAGATTCAAGATGCCAGTCCTGGCTTCTGAGTCTTCCAGGTCAGGGCCCAAACATCATGAGGCAGACACAGGCCTTCCTAGCTGCACGCATCCTAATTCCTGGCCCACAGAGGCAGCGGGGAAGTGTCTTTGCAGGGAACTCTGCTGGAGGATATGGCTGGACACAGGGGCACATGTCAGTGGAGAGAGACGGGTGCTTTAAGGAGGATGATCTGTCTCGAAAACAGCATCTACTCCTCAAATAGTAACTTTGACACAACAGATAATATTTGAGGTTTTATTTTTCTGAAATTTGATTAACCAATAAAACAGGGTAGGAAAAACATAAAAAAAGTTTTCACCAGGAATCCTAATGGTAGAGCACTCGGGACAACGTAAGAACAGCTTGTGGGGCTGTGGGTCCCGGGGTGTGGCTCACATTTTGATGAGTCTGAATCTCGGTGATGCTGGTCCCTCACACAGATCCAGCTGATCTTAACCTGAACCACTTGTTCCCAACCCCGGCCACACATTAGAATGATCTGAACTGTCCAGAGAACTGACTGGCCAGCCTCTCTCCTCTCTTTCATCTCTTCTCCTGTGGGCAAGAGGAAGACGCATGGATTCCCTCTTCCAAGGCTGTCCCGCCCTGTGAGCTGCTGCTGTGATTGTTCCACTGCACGCATTTCTCCCGCATGGACCAAAGCTTGCCAATGTCTTCAGTCCTCCTCCCACTGACTCACCTCCTCCAGGGATTCACCATCCTCCTGGGCTCTTTGATTCATGACTCCTTCTCCAACCCAACACTCAGAAGCTGGTGCAACCCAAGCTCTCCTAATCCCCTCTGGTTTCTCCCATGTCTTCCTGGGCAGCCCTAAGCTCTGTGCGTGGTCACATCCTCCTTCCATGCAGGCAGCCCCTCAGCCACGCCACCAGCAGGGGTTCGCCTCCCCAGGGCAAACCGTCCTCCAGCCCAGCTTGTCCTCTCCTAGCACCGACCTCTCGCTTACACTCATCACCATCAAGCTGTGGACCCTCCTCCTGATGTTTTCACCTGGTCTGTTCTTCTTCCCCAATGGTTCCAGTTAGACGAAGGGCTTAGGAACCAGGATTTCATTCAGGATATTGTGAGCTTGCAAAGTCACCAGATGGGCAGAGGAGCTGGGTGAAGCCACACGCAGCAGTGACCTCTGCATAGTGTCTGGTCAATAAATACCTGTCAGCAGTTTGAATGACAAATACCTTACTCCAAGGAAGAAGGAAGACACCAGAGGCAACACGCTGTTAAGATCTGGTATTGCCCAAGTCCTGCAGTTTTAATTAATCGTCGTCATCATCATCATCATCATCTTCACCCCACATTACTATTTGAAGGACACAGGAGAGGAATTCTCAGGGGATGCAAACGCTGAAGAACAGAAAAAACAAAAAACTCTACACTGTCGGCCAAGGGAAGCTCGACAACACGTGGCCTGCAGCGATCCTGTGCGTTCCTTGGGAGACCCAAACTAAAACTCGCTGACCGCGAGGCACAGGTGCATGAGAACTGGAGGGTCACTAGCACCTAGCAAAGCAGCGCTGAAGCAGATCACCTGTTGGGAGACCACCTGAGTGATGAGAAATCAAGGAAGTGACAGTGACGCCCAGTCTGGAAAACACATGCTGACCACAGCAAACAGGGTGGGTACAGGGGAATGGGTGCGTGTCACTGATTCTAAAGTGCAACCTGAGAGCTCATCTTGGCCACAGTGGAATTGGCAGGGGAAAAAAATAATCATCTCTTGTCTTTAAGATTCCATTTACCCACTGGACTATTCATTATTGAAAAGTTATAGGAAAAATGCAATTGTTTCAGAGGCAATGGAAAAAGCTGACTTCCGCAGACTAACTAAAACAATGAGAAATGCCTTCATACCCTAAGTACCTGCTGCTCAAAGAGCCACACCCGCCAGAGAACACTTAGGCTAAAGTTCGGAAATCACTTCCTGACCCCCGGTCTGGGGCAGGGCGGGAGGCATTTAATGACAAGAAATTCTGAGCAGTATCTGAAGCAGGTGTGACTGATTCATGGGCGCGGGGACAGGGACTCAATCATCCCACACACACCAAGGAAAAGGAGTTTTAGGCTGGGCGCAACGGCTCATGCCTGTAATCCTACCACTTTGGGAGGCTGAGACAGGTGGATCACCTGAGGTCAGAAGTTCAAGAGCAGCCTGGTCAACATGGTGAAACCCCATCTCTACTAAAAATACAAAAAGTAGCTGGGAGGGGTGGCTGGAGCCTTTAATCCCATCTACTCGGGAGGCGGAGGCAGGAGAATCACTTGAAACCGGGAGGCAGAGGCTGCAGTAAACTGAGATTACACTACCACCCCCAGCCTTGTTTTGTTTTTGTTCCAAAAAAAACCCAAAACAAAACAAACAAACAAACAAACACAAAATAACAAAAGGAGTTTTAACTACCAACTTTCTGCATACTTTTGGTTTTATTTTTTGGAAAAAGCAACATATTTTTAACATGTTTAAATCACCTATTTTTGTAATTAGGAGGGAGCCTAAAAGTTGACTGGCTCCATTACAGGAACTTCTTTAATTCCATATTACTCCTGGATGAGGACAAGGTGAAGTCACAGAATGATGTAAGAGAAGAATTTGGCAGTTCCCACACAGTTACATGGAAATTGAACAACCTACTCCTGAATGACTCTGGGGCAAATAATGAAATTAAGGCAGAAATCAGGAAGTTCTTTGAAACCAATGAGAACAAAGAGACCACGTACCAGAATCTCTGCGACACCGCGAAAGCAGTGTTAAGAGGGAAATGTATAGCACTAAATGCCCATATCGGAAAGCTAGAAAGATGTTAAATTGACACCCTAACATCACAGTTAAAAGAGCTAGAGAGGCAAGAGCAAATGAATCCAAAAGTTAGCAGAAGACACAACTAAGATCAGAGAAGAATTGATGGAGATAGAGACATGAAAAGCCCTTGAAAAAAGAAAACAGAAACAAAAACAATGAGTCCAGGAGCTGGTTTTTTTGAAAAAATTAACAGACTGCTATCTAAACTAATAAAGGAGAAGAATCGAACAGATATAATAAAAAATGATAAAAAGGATATTACCATTGACCCTACAGAAAACCAAACTACCATCAGAGAATACTATAAACACCTCTATGTAAATAAACTAGAAAATCTAGAAGAAATGGATGAATTTCTAGACACATACAGCCTACCAAGACTAAACCAGGAAGACGTCAAATCCCTGAATAGACCGATAACAAGTTCTGAAATTGAGGCAGGAATTAGTAGCCCACCAACCAAAAAAAAGCCCAAGACCAGGGAGAGTCACAGCTGAATTCTACCAGAAACACAAAGAGGAGCTTTGAAACTATTCCAAACAACTGAAAAGGAAGGACTCCTCCCTAATTCATTTTATGAAACCAGCATCACTCTGATACCAAAAGCAGGAAGAGAAAGAACAAAGAAAGAAAACTTCAGGCAAATATTCATGATGAACATTGATGGGAAAATCTTCAATAAATTACTGGCAAAACGAGTCCAGCAGCACATCAAAAAACTTACCCACCACGATCAAGTCAGCTTCATCCCTCAGATGCAAGTCTGGTTCAACATATGCAAATCAATAAATGTAATCCATGACATAAACAGAACCAAAGACAAAAACCACATCATCATCTCAGTAAGTGCAGAAAAGGCCTTTGATAAAATTCAACATTCCTTCATGTTAAAAACTCTCAATAAACTAGGTATTCATGAAACATAACTCAAAATAGCAACAGCTATTTATGACAAACCCACAGGCAATATTATATTGAATGTGCAAAAGCTGGAAGCATTCCTGTTGAAAATCAGTACAAGACAAAGATGCCACCTCTAACCACTCCTACTGAACACAGTATTGGAAGTTCAGGCCAGCCGATCAAGTAAGAGAAAGAAAGAAAGGGTATTCAAACAGAAAGAGAGGAATTCAAATTGTCTCTGAATTTGCAGATGTTGTACAGATGACATGATTTTATACTTAGAAAACCCCATCATCTCAGCCTAAAAACTCCCTGAACTGAGAAGCAACTTCAGCAAAGTCTCAGGATATAGAAAATCAATGTACAAAAATCACAAGCATTCCTTTACACCAACAATAAGCAAGCAGAGAGCCAAATCATGAATGAACTCTCATTCACAATCGTTATAAAGAGGATAAAATACCTGGGAATACAACTAACAAGGGATGTGAAGGACCTTTTCAAGGAAAATTACAAACCACTGCTCAAGGAAATAAGAGAAGACACAAACAAATGGAAAAACATTCCACCCTCATGGATAGGAAGAATCAGTATCAGGAAAATGGCCATACCGCCCAAAGTAATTTATAGATTCAATGCCATTTCTATCAAACTACCATTGACATTTTTCACAGAACTAGGAAAAACTATGTTAAAGTTCATATGGAATCAAAGAAGACCCTGTATAGCCAAGACAATTCTAAGCAAAAAGAACAAAGCTGGAGGCATCACGCTACTTGACTTCAAACTATACTACAAGGCTACAGTAACCAAACCAGCATGGTACTGGTACCAAAACAGACATATAGACCAATGGAGCAGAACAGACACCTCAGAAATAACACCATACATATACAACCAACTGATCTTCAACAAACTTGACAAAAACAAGCAACGGGGAAAGGATTTCCTATTCAGTAAATGGTGCTGGGAGAACTGGCTAGTCAAATGCAGAAAACTGAAACTGGACCCCTTCCTTACACCTTATACAAAAATTAACTCAAGATGAATTAAACACTTAAATGTAAAACCCAAACTGTGAAAACCCTAGAAGAAAACCTAGCCAATACCATTCAGGACACAGACATGGGCAAAGACTTTGTGACAAAAATGTCAAAAGCAATGGCAGCAAAAGCCAAAATTGACAAATGGGATCTAATTAAAGAGCTTCTGCGCAGCAAAAAAAACTATCATCAGAATGAACAGGCAACCTATACAACGGGAGAAAAGTTTTGCAGTCTACCTATCTAACAAAGGTCTAACATTCAGAATTTACAAGAAACTTAAACATATTTACAAGAAAAAAACAATCCTATCAAAAAGGAAGCAAAGAGTATGAACAGACACTTCTCAAAAGAAGACATTTACGCAGCCAAGAAACGTATGAAAAAAAGCTCATCATCACTGATCATCAGAGAAACGCAAATCAAAACCACAATGAGATACCATGTCAGTCAGAATAGTGATTATTAAAAAGTCAGGAAACAACAGACACTGGTGAGGCTACGGAGAAACAGGGACGCTTTTACACTGTTGGTGGGAATGTAAATTAGTTCAACCATTGCGTTAGACAGTGTGGTGATTCCTCAAGGATCTAGAGCTAGAAATACCATTCAACCCAGCAATCCCATTATTGGATATATGCCCAAAGGAAAATAAATTATTCTGCTATAAAGACACATGCACATGTATGTTTACTGCAGCACTGTTTACAATGGCAAAGACATGGAATCAACCCAAATGCCCATCAGTGATACACTGTATAAATAAAATGTGGTAATATATACCATGAAATACTATGCAGCCATAAAAAGGAATAAAATCATGTCCTTTGCAGGGACATGGATGACGCTGGAAGCCATCATCCTCAGCAAACTAACACCGGAACAGAAAATCAAGCACTGTATGTTCTCACTCATCAGTGGGAGTTGAACACTGAGAACACATGGACACAGAAAGAGGAACATCACACACCAGGGCCTGTTGGAGGGTGGGGGGTGAGGGGAGGGAACTTACAGGATGGGTTAACAGGTACAGCAAACCACCATGGCACACATATGCCTATGTAACAAACCTGCACGTTCTGTGCGTGTATCCTTTTCTTTTCTTTGTTTTTTAGAAGAAATAAATGTAAAAAAAAAAGAATTTGATGGTTCCTTGAAAAGTTGAACAGAGTTATCATATGACCCAGAAATTCCACTCCTAGGTTTATGCTCTAAAAAAACTGAAAACAGGGACTCAAACAGATGCTTGTCTGACAGTGTTCACTGCAGCATCATTCGCAACAGCCAAAAGCTAAAAATAATCCTAGTGTCCATCAACAAACAAAATGTTGCGAATCCGCGCGATGGAATATTATCCATCCTTAACATTATGCCAAATACAAGACACCAGACACAAAAGCATACATATTCAACTCTCCTATGGTTCTACTGCTGCGAAATATCCAGGTGAGGCAAATTCACAGACAGAAAACAGATTAGAGGTCACAGGGGCTGGGAGACGTAGGGCCTGGGGAGCTGCTGCTTGATGGTTAGCAGGTTTCTGTTTGAAAATGTTTTGGAAATGGTGGTGATGGTTGTCCAACACTGAATGTGCGAATATGATTCGATGGCACTGAACACTTAAAAATCACTAAAATGGCAGATTTAATGTTACATACAGCCATGTATCCCCATTGTTAAGTGATGCATTCTGAGAAGTGTGTTGTTAGGCGATTTTGTCATTGCGTGACCATCACAGAGTCCTTACATAAGCTGCCTAGATGGCGTGGCCTACCACACACCCAGGCTATGTGCAGAGCTACTGCTCCCAGGGCATACAGCCATACAGGATGTGACTGTACCGAAGACTGTTGGCAACGGTAACACAATAGGAAGTGTGTGTGTATTTAAACATCTAACTATAGAAAAGGCACATTAAGGACACGGTATTATAATCTCATGGGACCAGTCACATTTGTGGTCCATCACTGAACATAATGTCGTAATGTAATGCATAACTGTATTTTGCCACAATAAAAAAAGTTCAAAGATAAAGGAAATAAAAAAGAGAGTAAGAAAGGGGGAAGAAGACAATGATGAAGTTATGGATGGGAAAAGAAGAAAAGAGAAATTAAGAGGAGAAGCAAGGAGAGTCTTAGAGGAAAGAGGAGAATGGAAGAGAAAGAAGGAAAGGAGAAAAAGGGGCCAGAATACAGGAAGTGAGCGGAGAGTGGTGCTAGAGGGAGGAGCTGAACAAAAGGAGGGGCCTAGAAGGAGGAGAAGCCCCTTGCCTGGACCCCTGCCCAGTGGACGCTGCCTGAATGGCCCCCCAGCCATGTTCTCTGCAGCAGCGCTAGTCCCTTGCACAGCTGCACAGAGAACCTGCTGCAGCTTCCCCCAGCTTTCCCTTGCTAGGCACCTCCATAACCCCCATCCTGTTCCTCCCCTGGCGTTGTCCACCAGCCCCAGCATCCTGGAAGACCCGAGTCCCCTGAGGCCAGCTTCTTCTCTCAGCAAATGGCCCTGCAGGAGTGAGCCCACTTCCACACAGCCGGCGGGCTTATGGAATGTCTCCTAATGCACACAAATCGCTCATCTGGACAGTGTGGGCGAGTGTTTTCAAACACTTTTTAGGGGTTGGGAAAAAATTATAACAAGAACTGAATTTGGCCTATAAACGAATGGGCATCAAATCCTGTCTCTGAACTCAAGTAAAAGAACTTAAGAAAAAACAGCTCCCCTGGGCAAACTAAGCTGATGACCTGGCAATCAGAAATAGATGGTAACAAGTCACTGATGACAGGAACATATTCATCTCTGAATGTCCAGAAGGAAAGAAAACCAATTTCCCATCAATGACAGTCTGGAACCACTCAGGGCACAATGGTGGAAGTCTGGAAAGAATGGTGGCCAAAGTCTGGCTTTGGTTCTTCCTTTCCACGAGTGGACTGGGCAGGTGTTTGTGTGCTGCTCAAAAAGACACAGGGCCTAAACCTTCTGTATGTCCCCTCAATAAGCTGGGAGAGCAGAGGAGGAAGAGGGAGGTTGAAAATTCTTGTTGAAAATTACTTCCACTGTTCCTGAGTTCTTTAAGCCAATATCCCACAACAGCAGTGACTCCTCGGATGAATCTTCCTCGCTTCCTTCTGATCTCCTAGCTGTGACCCTCCCAGCTAAAGTTCCCAGTGTGCAGAATAAAGCAATGTTTGGGGGAAAATAAAGAAAACTGTTACAGATCTTAAATTGTTTAATGAATTGGCCTGTTGAGGGTAATGATATGTTAACTGTAAGAGTTACTCTGCATTCACAGCTAAAAGCGTCTATGCATGTTACTGACTCTTTGATTCTCTTTAGATGTGAGATTTAAAGAGTAAATGGATTTACTTGTCCAGGTAAAATTACCAGGCTATAAAGAGATCCTCATTATATATGCCAGCTTTCTAAACTTACAGCCTTTGAAACTTTGATCATTTGTTCATTGTAGATCTGATATTTTCCAAGGGCTGTAAAAACGCATTCTGTCAATCTGCTGAAGCACAGCATTGGGTAAAATGTCAGAAGTCATTATGGTTGGAATATTAACTTATTAAAATAAAGAAACACTCTTCAGACAACCCATAATAAAATCCTTTACTTTATATGAACTTCTTCTGTAGGAAGAATCCTAGATCAGCCAAGATTTGGAGGCAAGACCACTGAAAAGACAAGCGCCTCCCTTCCACCGAGAGGGCAGGTCACCGTGTGGACGTCTTAGAGGCGGCGACACCGGTGCTCTCACCTGGATTGGTGGCCCCATCGCCGCTTTCTGTGTCTGTGGCCTTGAGCAAGTTACTTGAACTTTATGACCCTTGGTTTCCTCAGTTATGAAAATGCAGATAATGGCACCCATCTCCCAGTTCTTGTGAGGGGTATGAGACATTGCATGTAAAGCGTTTAAGTCCAGTGCGTGACACACAGCAATGGTCAATCATTGACTGTGCTATTATTGCTAATAGATGGTCAACTTTGATTTTCTATTTGGTGATTGATTTCCTCGTTCAAAGTGGCATCACTAAAGGTGTATTTTGATGAATCTCATTTTCATGAAATTCAGAAAGAAAAAAGTGTGTGTGTGTGTGTGTGTGTGTGTGTGTGTGTGTGTGTATACACGCATGGAACATGAACTAAGAAATCTTAGAAATTCTGGTCACCTCTCTCAGGGCTGTGCTGGTAACCATGTCTACAGTGTATCATGACTTTTGCAGCAAATCAGCTGCAGGGGAAAACCATTCTTAACTGAAGAAAGCAAGAAAGACCTAAATGAAAATCAAGCCAAAGAACAAAGCTACCTATTTATTTAAGTAGGAAGAGTCAAGTTGAGTTATGGAAATACCTGCTGGAGCAGCGCTAGGGCTCTCGTCCCTCATGTAAGCTTAGCGAGCAGAGGCCCCGACAGCATGCTCTTGGTGAGTTCGAGACAGACTCTGAAAAACATCTCACAGTGATCACTCACTCTGGCACGTCCAATTCCTCAGCCTTGCCCAAAATGTTAAAAAAAAAAAAAAAAAAACCTTAGAAATTTGCCTAATAATTCTAAGACAATCTGTAAGACAAGAATCAGAATTAACAGCATAATACGAGGAGGCAAAAAATCTTGCTTTCTACCAGTTTCCACTTCTACATAGTAACATGAGTTGAATTGTCTGATCGTCCTAACAGGCTACATCATGCATCCTTCGGCTGGGAAAGAATCCCATGCTCCAAAATGTCCCCAGACTTCAAGATCAATAGTGAGGGGAGGCAGGGAACAATGGGAGGAAGACTTCTGGGCAGACGGTATCGGGATTAGCCCAAATCCAGAAAGGCTGATATGAGCTCCACGCCACATGGGGCGATCACTCAACAGCAGGAAGAATTCTCTGCCTATTTTCCTGCGGATGAAAATATCTTTGGATAATTAACGCTTTTTTGCTAAGACGGAAACTAACCACCCAGTCGCCTCACAGATCGAAGCCTCCCCTGGATCAATCCAGGGACCAGAACACGGTGGCCACATAATTGAACCTGTCCTCGACGCTCAACATGTGTGCTCTGTGGCAAATGTGATATCTTAAATATTATCAAACACTGTATCATTAAATAGAAATTTGACGGAAACAAGGGAAGCCTAAAAATTGACTAGGAGTTCGGATGCTCTCAATGGCTAATATGTCCATTTTTCACCTGAAGCCCTCTCCAAACGCAGTTTTGCTATTAAGCAAAACCCAAAGAAAGGTAATCAATTCCAACTAAAAAGCACTTATGCCGGGATGACGATGTACAAGGCACTTCAAACCCCTGGCTGCCTGCCAAAATCCAGACAACAGCCATCAATGCTTCCGACTATTCGAGGAGCACAGGGGCCATGCATAATTGACTAGAAGATGGGCTAAAACTGTGCCCAATCAGTGTGTGATCAAAAACGCGTGGAATATTCAGCGCCACTTGATTACACGGAGGTTCGTCCTTTCACTCTCCTCATGAAATCTCTTCAAGGTCCACAGTACGGTAATAAGATCACTACTGCCAAGCGGTACGAATCGTGGGCAATGAGTCTTGGGATAGGGAGTCACACTTCACAAGCGCCCCTGCTTTCTCTCGCTCTCTCTTTTTTTTTTGTATTTTACTGCATGCAGAGGCAGCAAGGGGACGAGGTGGCAGATAATGATCACATCACTGTGTGGCAACTAGAAAGGCACTTTTAAGAAAAAGCAGAGCGAAATCAGCTTAAGAGAAAACTAAAACATGTTCCCTTTGCTTTTTTTCCCACTTAAAAAAATTACACAGAATTAAACTGTGTGCAGTAGGCACTTTTCATGAACTCTGATACAATGTCATTGATTTTGCCCATTTGATAGATTTTCATATTGCAGCAAAGCCCATTACCCCACAGACAAATGGCCAATTTGCTACAGGCCCCACGTGCACAGAGGCCCTTGTGAAGTTGTACGTGCGTGCGCGGCAAGGCCTGCTGGCGCGTTCACCGTGTCTGTTCTTTCATTGGTTCCACACCCTGGTGCCTGTGTCTGGGATGAGAAAGGGGTGGAGTGGAAAGGCAGGAGGGTATTAGCAAAGACTGCTAAACAAACAGAGTTCACCCCAACTACACCTTCTCCAAAGCATTAATAACACATCTCGATAAAATGAGAGTGAGTCACTCACTATGATTGGACCTCAGGAGAGACAGACATTTGATTAAAATCTAAATCAGCAATGCAGGATTCAAACGAACAATGGTGGAGGGGCGCGCTTAATCAATCATGACCCTCATCCCTCCAACCTCAAACTGCCCTTAGAAATGCACACTCTAGCTGGCGATGGTGATACATGACTGTAAATCCCAGCTACTCAGGAGGCTGACATGGGAGGATCGCTTGAGACCAGGAATTTCAGACTAGCCTGGACAACACCGTGAGACCACACCTCAAAACAACAACAACAAAAAAAACCCCACTTCCCTCATCAAAAAAAAAAAAAAAAAGCTTATCAATGAACAGAAAAACTAGGTTCACTGCATGTGAATTAAATGTCCCTAAGTCCAAAAAAATGTCCAGAGAGATGTCCCCCATAACAAACCCATCTAATCCTATAGGTTCTAACTGCCTACAAAGCAGCTGAAGCAGGGACGTGCATCTGTTTTTTAAATGTATCAGACTGTGCGTGCCACGTGTTTGCAAGGAAGCCATAGCACAACACCTCCTGAAAAAACCAGCACAGGAATGACTGCTTCCCAGTTCTCAAGGGCAGTGGTGGGGAGCCGTGGGCATGGCCCTGCTGTGCAGCAGAAATGGACACGCACAGAGGGAGAAGCATGTCTGGGAGGCACAGGATGGAGAGTCAGAGGCCTGCAGAAGGCTATTCTCTCACTCCAGTCCCCTGAAGCCCTTTCCAGGTTGACAGATGAAATGCAAAGCAAAATACAGACTTTCAAAAGTCCCCGAGGCCACTCACCTGCTGGCCTTGGGCAAGTTACTTAACTTTACTCAACCCTCTTCCTCATCTGTGACAAGAGAAATGCCACAGCCACCTGCCAGCACTACACAGGTTGTTTTAAGGATGCAATGAGGTCGTGCATGTTCAAGAGCAGGCAGTGTCCTTCCTTCGTGCTGCATGATGTCTCCTGACAACAAATCCAAGACTCAGGAGGGAAGAGTGAAGGGGAAAGGACAGCTGTGATCTGTCCAAGCAGTTTCTGACCTGAGAGAGTCCATGAAATACTTTCCTTAGATGGTGTATGGTGGGTGGGTGAGCGGGTGGGGGCCATGGGACATTATCCCACAGCCAGGAATAGAAAGTTGCATGGTGTTACGGACTGAATGCTTGCCTCCCTAGAAAATTCACATGTTGTAGCTCTAACTCTCCATCCCCACCAACGTGCTGGTATTTGGAGACTGGGCCTTCGGGAGGTGATGAGGGTTACATGAGGTCATGAGGGCTGGGCGCTCTTATAAGGGATGGGTGTTCTTATAAGAAAAAGAAGAGCTCTCTCTGTGCATGTGCACACCACAGAAGGGCCAAGTGAGGACATAGCCAGAAAAGGGCCACCTGCAAGCCAGGCCGAGAGCGCTCCCTAGGAACGGAGCCAGTCAGCGGCGTCACCTTGGGCTTCGCAGCCTACAGAAGCACGAGAAATGAGTTTCTGCCGGTTAGGCCACCCAGTGTGTGGCACTCTGATACGGCAGGCTCAGCTAGGACAGACGGTAGGTGCAATTTTATTTCATCCTCTCCATTCGCCAAGCTGCTTCCACATAGACTAAGTTTCACATTAGTCAATATCTCCTTTTGTTTTACATTTTTAGAAAGAGGAATGAAGTCGCCACTGCCTGTGAGATAAAACACTGCCTAGTTTCATTATTGCCAGGACTGGGAGGAAAGACAAAGCGTGCTCAGCTAGAACGTCTGAAAACATAACCCCCCGGGCGTCTCTACTTCCTAAAGCCCGGGCCGCACGTGTGTAACAGAGCATGGGAACATCTGAGGGCTGCTGGGGCCAAGACAAACACCCTCATGCACGAGATGTGAACCTCTCAGACCTGCTGCTCAGCGTTTCAGTCTGCATTCCTGTACTCTGCGTGGTAACATACACGCAGCAGAGGCGAGTGTGAAGAGCAGATGAGGATTTAGAGTAAGGAAGACACAAGCTGAACAGCACTGCCCGCCAGAACCAGCCCCTCTCCCAGCTTCAGGACCTTGGTCCAAGTGGACCATAATTTCACTGTGACTTAAATGACATCCAAAGACCCTGAGAGCGCCAACATTTCAAGGCCATCAAGAAAATGACTTCAAGACAGATCCTAGATTTTGATGAAAGCTGACCAACTCGGTCTCCTGAGCTAGCCCGAATTCCAATCCCAGGGTGCACAGAGGAAAACACGGTGCCCTGAGTTCTCTGCTGATGGACACTGGAGCCTGTGAGCTCGCGCTAACTGAGCTCCACTCATAGGAGAGCACTTCTAAGTCTAGCTAAAAAAAAGGAGTTGAGGTCCGTGACATTTATCTTAGAAAGGGGCCTTGCGAGTAGTCAGCATTTTTCAAAGGCAGGTTTATGCTTCTGTGCAGCAAGAGACTAAGGAACGCTTGTCTGTGGTGTGAGGAGTTGCCTAGGTACCCCCAGGAGCTCCAAGCCACCTCCTTACAAGATTTGCTTGTTTTGGCTTTTCAGATTCTTTCCTCCTTAGAATAGCTGATATTTCATCCTCTATATAATGCATATGAGTGTCTAACCCCCTCGGGGAACCTCCGAGATCCTCCAGGCAGCTGGGGGTGCCCTGTGCTCCTGCATGAGCAAGCTTCCCAGTGTGTTTCTGCTTTCTCCACGGGTCTGTGTGCAACCTGATGGCCGGGCCACCTCAGTTACTGTCCCATCCAGCAACAGACAAAACTCTCGCATGCAGTAGGTGCTCAATGAATGTTCTTGGACCTGAATCTAACCGCTTTAAGTTTGTGTGTGCTTAAAAACAAAAACGAACAAACAAACAAAAACCCAAAACACTACCAAAAATCTTTTTCGTTGGTTCATCATGATGGGAAACCTCTGCTCTGGCTGCCCCGCTGTTATTCACTCATCTTTGTTTATTTCCGTCCTGCCGGCTTCCACAAAGGAGTGCTGAGAGTGCTTACAGCTTGTGTGTGTTTGTGGCGGCCAGACTGTACCCTGCAGGATGGCTTCTGAGTCAACTGTGCCCAATCTACAATGTCAATGTCTAGAGTAAGCCCAGATGATCTACTCAATTTCAGCAAGTTCGTTCTCTTGGAAGCTGGAGTTATAATCTGAGAACAAACTCTCTTTGGAAAAGTGGTCTAGTTTGCGGGGAGGAAGCGAGTCCATCAGGATACATGGTGTCTCCCATCACTGACAGCTCAAGGCTGATGAAACCCAGCCAGGCTCCTGGTATCCTCAGCAGAGTCGAATGACTGCAATGCCAGTGCATGTTCCAGGAAGATGCTCCGATTCCTGGTTTCCCACATTTGCTATCACGAACTGTTCAACTCAGCTGTTCCGAGGGGCTAACCAGTGGTTCACTAATAAGAAAGTTTAATTAAGAAGTCCTTATTGTATCCAAAATTACTGTGGATGATGCAGTTTTTACGGAGCTGATTGCGGAGACTTTTCATTCCCTTTCCAGGGCGGCTGCCAACATTAAACAGGAGCAGACACGGGAGGTGCCGGTGGAATGTTCACGGAGATGAAAGGAGAAGACCCGAGTGAGGCATGACAGTAACACTCGCACAACTGGGTCTCGCCTCCAGCCACCTCCAAGTAACACAGAATTCAATGTGAAAGCCCCTGAAGACAGGAAATAAACGTGAAGATCACAGCTCCTGGGCCCTGACTCCTTGCCAGCCATGAGCTCACTATCATGTGCACACTAACTGCACCCCGGGAGTGAGAAAAGATGAGAATCTCGTGCTAGTAAGACTCTTACAGCCCTGTTACATTTTAAATAACAAAACAAACACACTGTCCTCCCAGTCACGGTGTGCAAAATCCCCAAACTACACAGCAGTGGCTCAAGCTGCATCACAGTCCATCTAACTGGACGGTTATAGATGAACTGGGAGCTTCCACGCACCCACATACTGCTTTCCTGTAATAATGAGTATGCAGGCCAAAACAAACAAACAAACAAACAAAAAAAAAACAGTGTACGTTATGCATGCACAATTCTTTAATTTTTCTCCAAAGTGCCTTCCAAAACATCAACTAATTAATTAAAACAAAAAAAGTCCTAAGGTAAAAGGTAACTGATGAAGAATAGCAACATCTGTTTCTTAGCATCTAAGTAAAAACAAAACTCCATTTTGTGACTAATTAAATCACCATCACTGGTGTTTTAAGTTGTAAATAGACAACATTTAATGAAAAAGTGATGCTTTCTGCAGTTTTATTAAATAAGATAACCATTACGTGCTAAATCTGCACAATAAAAATTAAGCTCTACAACAGGTTAGCCTTCCCCAACTTTTACAACTCAATGAGTTTCTGTGCGTCTTCTGAATTCCCATGCTTTTCTTCAATATCCTGCCTGATATCCTTGGTATACTTTCTTGCATGTCTTATCTCCATAGTCAGGCTCTGAACTCCTTGCAGAGAGAGAGGAACTGAGTTTTATTTCTCAACGTCTCCCATGGAGCCAGACACACAGTGTTTTCCCTGTGGTGGGTGCTTAATATTTGATGAAAGAATAAAATGATCCACAATTTCAGGTTCTCCTTTGAAAGAGTAAAGGAAAATTAAGTCCTGGGTGACCTCTGCGACTTTAGAGTTAATGAAATTTGTCAACATGTCATTGCTCGCTGAGTGCAGCTGTGATGAGCAATTCATTTTCTACCATAACAGAGAGAGGCCCGTTTGCGACTTACCCTCTACAGGAGAATCTTTCAGTCTGCATCCAGGATCAACCACACAATGGTGCGATAAAGACCAGAATGAACAACCAAAGGAATAAGATGAGAAGGATAAAATAAATTCCCTTCTGAGACCTTTAGAACAAAGCGCTGTGAACCCAAGTGGGGGAGAACACCAGGATTTCTGCATACCCTCTTGTATAATAAGATGGGGTAAATCCAGCCTGGTCCTGCATTTTTAAAGAAAGATCTTTGCTACACAACTTCTAGATGTTATGAGCCATATATAAAAGTCAGTGTCTTTACATGGAATCTGAGAAATATCAAGGAAGCTATTCAGTGTGCCCCACTCCCAGATTCAAAAGCAGCTCCACATACCTCAAAGACTTGCTTTTTGCCTGGTGGAAAGAGTTTGAGGCAGAGAATCAAGAGACAGTTCTGTCACCTACCAGCAACCTGACCCTGGACAAGAAAGCCACTTAACCTCTCTCTACTTCAGCCTTTTCACTGGGGAAACAGGGAAATTAGCACTTGATGCAAACTTGCATGAATGTTATAAAACTAACGAGAACCACCAGGTTCGGGGCCACAGAATGGGACTGCAGAGACCGTTCATTTTAGCAATGACAAGCTCACTACTGGACCCGAGATAAGAAGATGCCCAGAAAGTATTGTAATTCAAAGACAATGCCAAGAGGTGACAAGCCATTAAAGATCTGGAAAAATCCCACTGCCCAGGCGCTTTTCCCTGGCATACACCCTTAAACTTGGGCCTGGTTGGGAATCCAGGGCTGTGGTGCAATCACCTTTCAGAGCCCGGGTTCCTCTACTGTGGTCCAATCCATGCTGACCCCATGCAGGGTCGGGGTCACACCCTCTCAGGTGGCCCTGGTTCCTAGAGCTTTTCCTAGAGCTTTTAGCATCAGAACCAAAGTCCATCTCCTGGAGGCTTCTACCTGTCAAGTCCCATGGATACCACCTGGGGCATCCAGGACAAGCCGGGACCTCCCCTCGCTCAGCAGACCTCCCAACCAGCCAATCCCAGTCAGCGTGCCTCTCAGCCCTTGTCCTCGTCACTATCTTTCTCCCCGGTCACTTCTCGTTCCCTCCACTCATGGGCTTCGGGCCCTGTCGTCATCCTGTCCGGTCACATCTCAGTGTCCTTCCATTGGTCCGCAGGGATCACACAGCATGCTGCCCATGTGTGACGCAAGGGCCCAGTGACAGGCTCCGTCATCCACGCACCTCCTGTTAATCCTTACAACTCCAAACAGACACAAAAAGGTAAGGGGTTCTCCAGTCACAGTCTCTGCTTCTGTAACTTTCCAGATTCATCCACTCCATTCTAAATTGTAAATGTAAGAAAAGAGATGCTGTCCTTAAGCTGAGGTTTCACACCCTCTGCCATCTGGTGCAGAATATAGCGGCTATTCTTCAGCAAAAAGAGCCCAGCAAGGACCAGCGCAGGGGGAAACTCCAGAGCAGGAGCAGCCCTACGTCCACCGGTCACCCTGAAGCCCGTGTGGACAGTGTTCTGGGTTTGCAGCAGCAGATACTGATGATTCCCACTTTTAGCCTTTACTTTCTGAATAAGCGCGCCACAGAGGTAAGAAAGGGCCAGGGTCAGAACCTCTGTGCTTGGCTGGGAGTCTAGGAAGACCTTCTAGCAGGGTCTTTGTCGCACCCAGCTGGAGAAGGACACTGAGGTCCCTTCAGGAAGCCGCCAGGGCTGCCCGGGTCGGGCTAAGGCCAGACCCTGGGGGATGATGGCGGGCAGCACACACCCCTGCCCTCTAGCAGCCTCTAGTTTCCTGTGCTGGCAGAACACCAGCAGAGTGGCATGACACGGGCTTCAGGGGCTTGTGGGAGCTGCTGTGAAAGGCACGGACACTCTACCGCTCCTGTTGGCTCTGTGTTGGCCCTAGGAGCCAACTGTGTGGCTGGCATCCGTGGGCTCTCAGGGCTTTTGGCTTCTGGTTGGATTTGGTAAAGGAGGAGCTACTGGAAACCAGTGAGAGAGAGAAGAGTGAGGTCACCCTCACCTTCCCCGTCACCACCACCTTCCCCGTCACCCTCACCTTCCCTGTCACCACAGCTGGACATGTTTCTCTCTTGAAGGCCAAAGCTCCTAGCTGGAAGCTTTCCCAAACAGTTGCCCTCTCTTTGCCCCATTACGCCCCAGTTCTACACCAAATCCATCGCTCTCCCTGCACCTCTGCAGACAGTCCCAGGGGAACTCCCCTCAGTGAGCCAGCCTGCAAGCCCCACCTCGTTTCTGATGAATCAGCTGACTTCAATGGATTCTACTGACCAGTGGATTCAAAGGACCCAGATGAATTTGCTAACTTCAATGGAATTTTTTCTTACACTCTAAAGAGATTGAATCTAGTTATTTCTTCCAATAGGAATGTTAAAAAAGCCATAAAATTCAACTACTTTACACACATCTTCTACAGAACGTTTTATATCTGCAATTCCAACTTTTCAGCACTTGGTCAGGCAACAGAGAAAATGCTAGTGTAACCAGTCACAGAGCCTTGCAGGAAAGAGAAGCAGAAATGGTTTCCTATCATTAAATAGTATTCTCAAACATAAAATAGAGACTGGGTGTGGGGGCTGACGCCCGTAGTCCTAGTGTCCCTAGCACTTTGTGAGGCTGAGGCGGGAGAATTGCTTGAGCCCAGGAGTTCAAGACCAGCCTAGGCAAAACAGAGTGAAACTCTATTTCTACAAAAATACAAAAAAAATTAGCCAGGCATCATGGTGCCTGCCTGTGGTCCCAGCTACTTGTGAGGCTGAGGTGGGAAGATCACTTGAACCTTGTCGAGGCTGCAGTGAGCCATGACTGCACTAATGTACTCCAGCCTGGGTGACAGAGTGACACCCTGTCTCAAAAAGTACAATAAATAAGTAAAATAAAACATACATAACTAGCTTTAATTTCAAGAACAGAATGTTTAATGGTGTGGTTTACACAATGTACTTTCAAGGAATTAACAGTAAATAGAAATATAGTAAATATATCTATATTTACTATAGATAAAATTATATATAAATTATATATAAAAATGCAATAGTAAATAAATCTTAAAAATATCTAAGTCAGTCTGAAAATACTTAAATGAATCTAAAATGATGTGTCCTGACTTTAGAGATGTTACAATTTGGGAGAATTTGGCTTTGAAAAAGTGAAATATAGACTTTTTCACAAAAATGACTCATGTAGTCTTTTTCTAGGGAAAAATGATACATTTTCTTTTTATAAGTAACTTACAGCTTATTTTCTATTGGAAAGATGTCATAGCCGCTGACATAGAGACCAGACTCTTCTACGTAGAGAGTGAGGCGGCTCCCTGCGGAACTTCCGCCTTGGGCTTCTGAACACATGCCACCCACTTACACATCCAGGTTTGAGATACTCTTGTGATTTTCTAATCTGGGAGTTTCCATGGTGCCTGAAATCTTTCTGCTGGTGTCACCACTTCAGCAGTAAGACCCTTTAAGGAAAGGGGACTCACGGAGGCTGCTCGGACAGAGCCCTTGTCTCAGCCTGGCTGTCCACTACTATCTAGCACCCACACATAGTCCCATTCACTCAGGAAGTGGACTTGAAACATCAGGTGTCCAACATGCTCACGGTCACTTGTCAAACTTCCTTCAGACTCACTGGTGCTGATCGGAATACAGGGTAGTACCAGCTGCTCAATTAAACGTGCAGAAATGCTACTCATCTATGGCAGGGCCTCCCCATACTCACTCGTTTACGCAGCAGTCAACAGGTGGGTGGGATAATGAATACTATGTAAGTGGTAACAGTCAGTTCCTACCAGGTTGTGCATAAAAAAAGTCACAGATCTTGGCTGGAAACACAAATGCAAGACATGTACCTGTGAAAATGAGCGCATGGCCTGTCCCTAAAGGGAATGTGACCCCCACCCCTGTGTGGGCGGCTTGGCAGGGTGGAGGGCACAGGCTGCCCACCCTGGAGAGGCTAACTTTCTTCCCAATCAGGGAGGTGTGGCTGCGTGTGCTTGGCAGGTAATTTTTGCCAAATGGTTGTTTGATGGAATCTTATCAACATAAAGCACTTGTGGCTGAATCCTTTTTCAGTGGTAAAGTCAGTGGCATCCGTGGCTTCTCTGACTTATAATCATTATTTCATTATTTTCCACCATCGCTGACTTGGTGGAATTGTCCTCACTTACCACAACATGAGAAAATATTTTTTTTTTTTTGAGACAGTCTCACTCTGTTGCCCAGGCTGGAGTGCAGTGGTGTGGTCTCGGTTCACTGCAACCTCTGCCTCCTGGTTCGAGCAATTCTCCTGCCTCAGCCTCCCAAGTAGCTGGGATTACAGGCGTGTGCCACCACACCCAGCTAATTTTTGTATTTTTAGTAGAAATGGAGTTTCACCATGATGGCCCGGCTGATCTTGAACTCTTGACTTCAGGTGATCCTCCCGCCTCAGCCTCCCAAAGTGCTGGGATCATAGGCGTGAGCCACCGTGCCTGGCCGAAAAATCGGTTTTTATTGGCTAAATATGTTAGCAGGAAGCTTAGGAGACAATACGGGAAGAAATGTGGTGGAGGAGAAAGGCTTCTAACCCTTCTAGGGAGGCTGGCGGGCTACTCAGAGCTCCAAACCTCAGCTTCCTCAGGATGAAAGAAACGATGCTCCCACCTCAGGCGTTACAGAAACACACAGCACAGCCCCTGCTCCGCCCCTTCCCTGCTGACACATGCACCCTGGGTTCACACACTCCGCTTCGGATATGTGGAAGGCATGGGGCACTCCCTCTAACGTGGCCACTGGCTGACAGCTCACCGGTCTGAACACCCAAACTGGCAGAGTGTCTGGAAAAAGCATGGCAGCCATAGAGAAAGAAAAAGGACGGAGACCATGCAGGTGACTCCCGGGTGCATGAGACCCTTGCTGAAGACACATTCTTATGCTTGTCAGCCTCACGGTTAACCATTCATGTTATGACAAGGTTCTGAAACTTTAATTTTCCTTTTAAGTGTTCCTTTGTTTGTTACAACTGTATTAATTTTACCTCTCATAATGTGGTGTATGTGTGTATGCGTGCACTCACGTATCTGTACTTCCATCTATGGAATTTAAAAAAAGGGAATTCATTTGAAGTAGTCACCTCAGGAAGCTCACATCCAGCCATCAGTGGCAATAAAAACTAAAGAAGGACTCAGGTGAAAGGAGACTCATGATGAGCTGTGACAACTGGAATATTAATAGAGCGCACATTCCAGAAAGAGTTGATAGACATTAGCAAAAGAGGTGTTTAGCATAACACATTGCTAAAAGCTGAAATCAAGGCAGGTGTCTGGTTAAAGAGTAACCAATATCAGAGATGATCCCTGAACTAGAAGTGGGCAGCGTCCCCAGCAGTCACACAGCATGGCCCACCTTGGCTGGAGAGGACACTTGCCCAGGCTGTCAGGGCGGGGCGAGACCTCAGAACCAGATCAGGCTCGTGGCCGGGAGACCAGCACTCCGACCCGCCACCAGTGACAGCCGCCAGGAGTGAGACGGCGGATTTGGTTGAGTAATTTGAGAATCAGACGGTGATGAGAAGGTCCCAAGGGCCCTCTAGTACCACCTCGCAAACAGAAAGCACACGTTGTGACCAGCAATACTGCACATTTGTGGTTCTAAGGGTGTCTAATTTCACACATTTGAAAAATAAAGCATTTTCTGAAGTGGAGATTCCCACCCTGGGCACCCTGGAGCCCTTACCTTCAGCAGCGCCGGACAGGCCATCGGCTTTGAAGTTGCTGGTGCTTTTCTTCCTTCGGTGCTTCTTTCTGTTGGCGTGAGGGGAGGGGGGCGGGTCGAGCTTGGGGCTGGTGGTGCTGGAGATACTGGGGCTGGAGCATACGGAGTCACCCAGCCCTGTGTCTGCCACTGGACCGGAAAAAGCAAAAAGAAAAAACAATGCAGAGGGTGACTAGGCAGAAAGAGCACAGCCACGCTCCTCCCGTGTCGCACAGGACCCCGCAGGCTCGGGATGAGATGGGCTCAACCCCCTTGCTCTACTGCGCCACCCACTCCCTAAAAACACACACTTATTTTTCTATCACTATCATGCCATAGATAATTTCTCCTTTTCTCCTTTGCATGACTGGAGCTCTGCAAAAGGAAGGGGGTGAGTTTATGCTTTTTAGTTATCTTTCTCTTCTTAAATCACCTTGATATATTAGAAATGAAAAGAATGTGTTTAAGAATACATTTGGAAGTCTCATTTTAAATGGGTTTGATTCCTGTGGGTGCACAGGATAAGGAATTCCTGATTCTTTCTTCTGGCCTCAATACCACAGATGACTGTAACTTCATCTTGTTTTATCATTAGTGAAAAATTCTATGCTATTTTTTCTCCCTCTCACCAATGTCCAGCAACAGTGTTTGGAAGTCGATACAGTAGTCCTGCCAATTTTTGATTCATTGAAGCTACTTAGAAAAGTTTCAAAACCAGCGCACACATGATTATTCACGATAAGTGAAACTCTCCATGTATCACGTCCATTTGTATCTTTAACAAAGAGAAGGTCAAAGTAGTACTAATTGACCAGAACGCACATAGAATTCAACCAGGGTGGAAAAGCGCACTGAAAAAGTGCAGGAAAAATAGGTGGTACCTGCCTCCAGAGTCTTGAAAAGTTTTTATTTCACAATTCAGCATCTTTAAGCCCAAAGTCAGAGTTCTGTGCAGCACACTGCACCCATGCAGCTGGTATTTTTTTTGCTGTGAGGTAAGAGTCTTGCTCTGTCACCCAGGCTGGAGTGCAGTGATGTGATCTCAGCTCACTGCAACCTGCACTTCCCAGGTTCAAGTGAGTCTCCTGCCTCAGCCTCCCAAGTAGCTGCGACTACAGGCATGTGCCACCACGCCCAGCTATTTTTGTATTTTTAGTAGAGACAGAGTGTCACCATGTTGGCCAGGATGGTCTCGATCTCTTGACCTTGTGATCCATCTGCCTCAGACTCCCAAAGTGCTGGGATTACAGGCGTTAAGCCATGTACCCAGCCCCTTCAGATGCTATTTTCTGAGCACCGACTGTGGGCCAGTGGCTTTTGAGATACTTGGCAACCACTACTGAGTGAGGAGAAACAGATAAACATTCCTGCCCCAATGGGGACTTTCTAAAGTGGAGCAACAGTGACATGGCAGCCAGGTCAGAACCAAGAGTCCATCAGAAGCTGGTAAGAGTCATGGGAAAGACAGAATGGAAAGCGGGGCATGGAGGTGGGGAAGTTGGGGAGAGACAGCAGTGATGAGGGGTGTCATTTAAAATAGGGTAGCTGGGGCAGGCCTCGCTAAGCGGGGGACACTGAGTCAAGACTTGAAAATGGCAGAGGAGTGAGAAGGTAATGAAGGCAGAGAGACAGCCAGAGCCTGGCTGTAAGGAGGGAGCCTAGTATGTTCCAGAAATGGAGCAGGGGCCAGAGTGGCAGTGGCCGATGTGGGCGGGAGAGGCCTGTGGAAGGTGGCATTGGACAGGAGGGGCTCGCAGGCCACTGTGAGGTCCCTCGCCTATGCTCTGCGGGAAATGGGAGCCACTGCAGGGTTTATGAAGAACTGGAAATCAAAATGCACTGAAAATATTTTTATTTTGTGAAGTTTTAGCCAATGTTATCATACACTGAGAAATGTAAAAACATACAATTTAAGGTATCTGAGAAACACACATGGTCCCGAGAATACCCCGAAGCACGCTCCTGGCCGTCCCAAGGCAGAGGCCCCTGGCTGCAAGGTTGGAAGGCTCATCCTTCATTGCATGCACCCATCACACGTGGAAGAAGAGGGCTGTGGGGTGCCATCTTCAAAGGGGGTGAAGGGCCCCCCCAGGGCTCCTGCAGGACAGCCCAGGCAGCACTGGATGGCAGGAGACCTCTGCGACTGTGTCAACCGTGTGCACTCCCTGTGGGTGGACACTCACTCACAAAAGGCAGAAGCACCCTTTAAGGAGTTATGCGAAATGTGGCCATTTGGTGTCTCAGCGACTTTCCCACTACCAGGCAGGAGGTGCTTCCTACGCACGCACATCCTTAGATGCAGAGGCACACGAACAGGTCATCTGGCAGTAGAGGGGAGGTAACATCAATGGAAGAAATCTGGCTGTCAGCTTCCTGGGGCGCCTC
>PVKV010006383.1:34636-105735 GCA_004027835.1 Alouatta palliata
CTCTCCATCCCCAGAGGAACGGGCTCCCCTCTCTCCATCCCCAGAGGAACGGGCTCCCCTCTCTCCATCCCCAGAGGAACGGGCTCCCCTCTCTCCATCCCCAGAGGAACGGGCTCCCCTCTCTCGCTAAAGGAAACTTCCTAGCTTGTCCTGGTCCCATCTTTCATCCTCAGGTGTCTTGGCCTGGTCACTCCTACTCATTCCTCCCTCTCCACTGCTTCCTTTGTCCTCAGGGTTCCAGAGAGCTTTCATACTCGCTTTCCTACACCTCTCCTTAACCTCATTATTCCTTAAAGGGTGATTTCCTTAAACCTTGAAGCCACAGTCTCAACAGCGAACACTCATCCGAAGTCACTAGCCATCAGTATCTACTCCAGGCTCTACCTTCAGCATCGGGTTCAGGACTCTAGGCAATCCGCTGAGGCACGTGGTGTCCCCACCACCTCCACTTTAGAGATTAGAAAGCAGAGGTACAGGGGGAGGTTAACTACCTTGCTGAAGTCACAAAGCTTGGGCAGGTCTGCTCAAAACCGCTGCAGACTTCTCCAGACAAGGTTCCCATCCAGATAGAGGGTTGAAATCATCTGTTTATTCCTGACTCCTTGAAATCTGGCTTCCCTCACCACTGTGCCTTCCTCTCCCCCTTTTCAGCCTTCCTGTCCCTTATGGTGCTAACTGTGCTGACCCAAGGTACCATCTTTTCCTGCCTCTCCTCCCTACACCCCCAGGGGCATTCTCGATGTGCATGACACCAAACCTGGCTCCTGGCTTTGCTCTTCCCTGCCCGTGTTTTTACCCAGCCCTCCCCTCCCGGCAGCGGCTCCCAAGAAAACAGCACCCACTCTGCCCTCTGCATTCTGTGTGGCTTTCTCTACCATCACCTTGGGCTTCACCCTCGAAACGGACACCTGCCTGCCGCTTCTGCCTAACTCCTCTTTCCACACCGGGCATCTGGTAAACCTCCTTGGTTAACTGTGCCCGAGGTGCAGCCAGCATTCCTGAGACCCCCCCGGGCCTGCACTATGCTGTTTGGTTGCAGAGGTGGGAATGGGCAGGTTGAAATAAGACACGTCTTTGCCTTGAGCAGGCTGGGACCCTGAGCTCAGTCTGTTTTCACAAAGCCCCTCTGTGGGTGCCTGTTCTCCGTTTCAGCGTCACTCACCCTTGGTCCAATTCTTCCCTTACCCACAGGCCTGTACTCCACGAGGACCCTCTTTTCCCAGACTTTCACCTTCTAAGCTGCCCCATGATTTTATAATACTAATATTCCTAAAGTAGTGGTTCTTATATGTATTTCTGAAATACTAGATTCACTGAATACAGATAAAACCTATAGATATCCCAGAAAAAAAGGGCTAGACTAATTAATGTTTGTGTATGACTTAACAGTGTTCAGAAGCCTCATAACGTTCGGGGGGGGGGCATCCAGAGACCCCCCAAGATCACTACCAGACTCTAAAGCAGTCCTTTGCTGTGTCATTCAATGCTCAAACAGGGCAGTGAATCTTTTTGCTCATTTCAACTATTTTCTGCCCAGGCTTCCCAAGTCTTGACCCTGACTCCTAACACTAACTCTATTCAGTGTCAGGAGCCCATTCTGCCAGGTGTAGTGCCAGGTCTTGAAAAATAATGGTCACCCTGACGGTCTTTGTCCTCAGAGAGCTCCACCCTCGTCCTGCAGGCAGAGAAGCAAAACAGGCAAACGCAGCTCCCCTCTGCTGCCGGGGGCCACTATTAGGTAATATTATTCTACTAAAATCGTATTCTTCTTTTACTCTGTCCCTTGGGCATCCTCTCAATTCGACAGGCCACGTTCATCCCCCACAGTGTGCCCTTCCTTCTGTCACTCTGGGTTTCTAACACTCTCTCCCAAACTAACATTTCCCATCTCTAAACTCCTATGGAGTCCACAGTCGGGACCTTCTCTGCACATGGCTGCCGGTCGCTTATCTAAATCTAACGAGCATGCCTGTGCCCAGGGCCACCACCAGTGCTCACCTCCCCTGTGGTGACTTGTGCAATGCTGAGCCCACAGTAGGTGCATTAGAGCATGAACTCTCTCCTGGTATCCAGTGGTTGTTTTTATGGGTGTAGCCAGTATTTCTAAGACACTCAGGACACATATATTAGCCATGTCGTTCACATGGCAGGCTCCCGCACAGGTGTTGGTGGGTCTCCCGTGCGGCTCTGTTCCAGGCCACCACTCTTTCTGTATGTCTCTGTGTTCTAAGCCTATGTGTTGTTACTCATCACAACTGTCTTAGTTATGCTTGGCCGTTCTGAGCATCTACTTCCGTATACCCATCCACGTCCATGGAAAAGATCAGGGTGGAGTCAAGATAAAGCCTGCACCTCCAGATGCCCCAGTCCACTCCTGAAGAGCCTACGAGTGACCACTCAGCCCAAATCAGTCACGCTGTCTTTGTGTTTGGCTCACATGTCTTTCAACTGGCTTGTGAAGAGACCAAGGAACAATCTCTTCAAATACTCTGCTGAGGACTATACGGGTACCCAACTCACACAGTTTTGACAACTTAACAATAAAGGGACATCTATCTGATGTCTATCCATTCTCTTAAATACACTATCCCTGTTCAAATACGTCTGTTTCCTTTTCTGTGTGCACACAAAGCACCCCTTTAACAATCAAATTCAGAATCCCACCTGGACGAGACCTGACTCACTGGTACCTAGCTCAGAATTCCTGTTTCTGGAAATCAAAATGGCGTGTCTGTTTCTAGGCCCCTTCCCCACTTTTAGCTGTGGGAACTTTTTGCAAAATAGTTGACAAGGACAGGGCCCTCTCATTTCCAAGCTTTCTCCGTATCTTGGAATATTTATAATTCACGGAGAATCCCGGACTCACCTGGAGGAAGCAGCTAAATGGCAGTCTTGGGAAGGAGACAGCACTCAGAAATAACGCCACCCACCTTCCCCTAAGAGAGGGCCACAGCCAACCCGTCAGCATTTCCCTTTTTCATCCTTCCACACCAGTACTTCCAGCTGCATGGGACTCTGGATTCCCACAGATCCATCGGTTCTCACTTAGGAGCCCCAACCCAGGACCTCTGGCAATGGCTGGAGACGTTTCTGGGTATCAAACTAGGGGTGGTGAAGGCGCTACAGGCGTCCGGTGGTAGAAGCCAGAAGTGGTGAACAATGCCCTACAATGCACAGGACAGCCCCCGCCACGCAGTCTCAAACACCTAAAATACCAACAGCGGGAAAGCCTGCAGCATGCCAACTAGGGCTTCTTGTCTTCCATCTCACGCACTCTTCTTCGTCAGAATTTTGGTCTGTCTGCACGAGCTCCCTTGCACTAGCAATCTCACTCTGGTAGGCTCGCTTCACCATGCACTCACTAAAACGTGGCTCTTCCCGGGGGACACGTCTCCTAAGTGATGTGCTACTGATCACACTCTCCCTTCATCCCATAAGCGCCCTGGAGGTGCCACATCAGTGGACAGAGCTCAAAGTGGTCACATTAGTCTCGGCAGCATCCGCACAGCTCATCCCTGCCGCCTTAGATGGGGAACCACATTGAGGGGTTCTGCTGGGCAGGTAGAGGTGACACCAGAAAGTTTTAGACTTCAGAAGCCAAAGGAGGAAGCCCCAAGAGAGGCCTTCCCCAAGCAGGCCACTGGCAAATCCAGGTCTTCCTGGCCCCTGTGCTGGGTGGCTCTCTCCACACGGGGACATGACATGCTCCATGCGTGTTTCTTTGTTTATGGGACATCTTCCCTATGAGCACGAGCTTCAGGAAGGCAGGCCTTTGCTCATCCTCTTCCCCAGCCCACATCCTGAAACGTACTTGGGATGAATGATGGGGTTCGATACATATTTAAGTTTTATGAAAGAGCTGATCTCCGTTTGAGAGGCTCCTGCATGGGTGGATGGAGCGAATCACTTTCTGGTGTATCATACAGCATTGTATCAATTTTGTGACTTAGTTTTAAAACTGGCCACAAGCACGCTTTTGTGCCAAATCACTGTCCTGTGAATTTCCAACCGTCTGGAATTTATTTTTAGACGAACGACTGAGCCCATGAGTGAGGTCCATTGACACGGAGAAAGCTTCTCCCTGTTGAGCGTCCCATGCACCAAGCGTGCCCTAGGAGCCAGAGAATAAAGGGCAACAGCCCTGCCCCACGGAGCTGATTTCTAAGCAGTGAAGATGATGCCTATCTAATTTCTTGCTTGATGCCTTCCATAAAAGACAGTTTTTCTCGGGCCTTGCCTCTTGAACAAAAGGGAAGGGGGCATCGCATCTCCGGCAGCGAGCATGCTGATGGCAGCACCCCGCAGGTACAGTGAGAAGTGAGGTACGAACAGCCCCCACAGCCACTGCACTACGCCGAGCGTGCCCCGGTCACCCTCAGCCACCCCAAAGAAACCAGAATGGTGACTCTGGAACTCCTAGTTGGGCCATCAGGGCTCAGAGAACAGGACCAACAGGGGGACGGAGGTGTCACCGCACCAGGAGAAAGCCCGGAGGGAGAGAAAGAGCACTCTGCAAGCCTTGTCCTGGCCACTGCAGGGAGAGGGCGGCAAGTGCTTCTAAGAAGACACAGGCTTGTCATGGGATAAAAACAACAGCAAGTTCAAGAATGGAGACAGAAAGCCAGGCCAGCATTTATGAGCTCTTCGCAGTCGTCCTCAGAAGGAGGCTACAACTTGAGTAACTGATGTGCGCAAAGCACCCGAGATTCCGGAAGCAGCAGCAGCCCATGCTCCCATCGGCTGCTCACAGGGCCGGGGTCCTGCAAGGTGGGCCCTCAGGCACCCTCCCTGCCCTAGTTTGGAGGCGCCCGAGTCGAGGCAGTCAGGGCCTTTCCAGGCCACCTCCTGCAGGCAGGGCGGGTGCACTTCTGCCCACTGCCGTGTCCTGCGACAGCCATGCTCCAACACTCCATGGCCCAGGCCCGGGACATTTTTTTCCTGCTGGAAGGAGATAACCAGTGGCACCTGACCACTCAGAGGTGGGCTGTCTATGGGGGGCCAAGAG
Source organism: Alouatta palliata (assembly GCA_004027835.1). Taxonomy (NCBI): domain Eukaryota; kingdom Metazoa; phylum Chordata; class Mammalia; order Primates; family Atelidae; genus Alouatta; species Alouatta palliata. The sequence goes on from PVKV010006383.1 coordinate 39,642, forward strand.
GGATCAAGCCCTCAGAGAACCCATGTGCTCTGGGCTGGCGGGGGTGGGAGCCGGTTTGGCAGGGGTGGACAGGCAGCTGGTGAGGAAAGTGGCACAGCTCTGACAGGAGGCAGCTCTGGGGCCAGTTCCGGTGCCTGCCCGTGGGAGGGCCTGACTGTGGCAGGAGGGGCACTGGCTGCACGAGGGAGCGGCCACTGTGGTGCTGAGAAGACGACAGCGGCGGCAAATTAGTGTGAACTGAGGGGTCCCGTGGCAGGAGACAGGAGTTGGGCAGGAAGTGTGGCCCGGGGCTCCAGACCCGTGAGGACTGAGCAGAGAAGACCGGCCTGCAGACCAGGGCCTGGCCTCACCTGGGCTGGGTGTTCTCGTGGGCAGAATGACAGGGGTCCCGTCCACTGGGCGCTGAGCTCTGCCACTGGAATATGAATCTCCCGGCTTCCAGGTCTCGATAGCTCCCTTTGAAGAAGAGTTGTTTAACATTCCCCGGGTTTAAAATATGAGCAATCACAATGCACTCGGCTTCCACACTGTGCCTTTCCATCCTGACTGCTCCTCTCGCCTGACAAGGTATTCCTCAAATTGAAGAGGCCCGAAAGCTCCGCCTGAGACACTAAATGAGCTCCAGTCGGCCCACGGAGCGCCGTCCGCTCCTCCTGGGTGCATACAAAGAATGCATTTTATTTTGTATCAATTACCGGGCACCGGGACAGACGACTACTGTCGACGGCGTTAAGGACGGGAGGGGAGGAGCGAGGAGAAAAAGCCATGCCAAATTAAAAAAGCAGCGCCTCATTACTCCACATCGAAACCGGCTTTGACGGGGTGACTCGGGGTCCTGCGCCGCGTGGCGCTGAGCCGGGATGGGCTGGCCCCATCCCGCGCACTCAGTGTCAGCCATTAGTTCTTCCCAATCGGGCATCAATGTCCAATGCACACCCCAAAAAATATATAATACAAGCAATAATCATCACAATCTGCAGTCTCTCTGAGCTTCGGAACGTGAAGTATGAGTCAAAGAAGCAGTTTCACTTTTCACTCAGAGAGGTGACAAGCATGACTAGAGGCGGAATAAAATAACATTCCGTCCGCATAAATATGAAGCAGCCTGCTTGAGACTGATGGGCCAGGAATGTATTCTTAGCTATCATTCCGGCAGACAGGCCCAAGGACACTCATAACTTATTTTACAATCATTTAGTTTCAGCTCAAGTGGAAAACGTGACAACTTATCTCTGCTGACAAGATGCCATATCGAACCTTACAATTAACTCTCCTCCGATTATCTGCCCAGACGATCATTAGCTGGGTAATTTTTGATGAACCGTTGCAGGGAGCTCGCCTTGGTGAGGGTCCTCGCCAGGTGCGCTGATAGGTTTTTGATGTCCCGGGTGATAGTCAAGAGATGAGGCTTCGTGGTTGTGATTCTCATATCCCTCCCGCTCCCAAGGGTCTCTGAATGTGTCCGCCAGGGGAGGTGCTGGGCATAGGTGCACTTGATCTCTGTAAGCCTCCCTGCTGCAAGGACCCCTGCTGTTACTGCTGCTGTTAGCAGGGCCTAGTCCCCTCCCAGGTCACATCTTCCCTGACCCTGAAGCTTAGATTTCAGGGAGTGATGGGCCCTCCAGAGAGACATCTCCTACCCTCTTCCTCAGAGGGTTTAGTTTGATGAGGGGGACGCCAAGAATTTGCTAGAAGGGGTCAACACTCATTCTGGGGGAGCTGCAACGATTCCCGAAGGGTTGGCTGTGAATTTTCTACATGTTGATTAAAGACACAAAATGCTTTAAAACATGTTCATAAGAAGCACACATCTATACGGAAGAAAAAGGAAAAGAAAGACAAAACAGAGAAGGAAAACACTGAGCACATGCGTCTTGGCCCCCTGCCCCCTCTTGCTTCTACCCATACCTCAATTTACCTATCTGGCAGTGTCAGGTACAATACATTACTAAAAATCCTTTTTTTGTTTGGTATTAAAAGAATTTAAAATTATCAAAGACAGGCCCATTTGTAGGTGCCAGGAGAGAAATCAGCTGAGGGTTAAAGCCCCCTATAAACTCCAGATGAATTCATGGTAGGAACTCGTAAATTAAAACACACTTCCTTTGATACACAGCCAACAATATAAAGCTAATTTGGATCTGTAATAAGGGTTCTGTTCTTTCTGAAGCTTACAGAGATGTGTAGGTCGGTAAATAAAGAACAGGCCACCTTTGCCATCCAAGGAAATCACAACATCCTGGGTCTCTGTTAAAAGGTGAGTGTGAAGTGAAGTTCAAAACCTCACCCCTTCGCACAGTCCTTTTGACGGGAGCTTTCAGCGGGAGGAGGTTGACTTGAATTCCTCATCTCTGAAGATGTTTCAGAGACTGGCATTATTGTCCCTTTCCCTTTGCCGCTCACACAGAGGTACACAATGTCAGAGGGGCAGCAGGGGCACGGCGGGGGGCCCAGGAAGATGACACGTGTTGGCAAAAGGAAAAGACAACACAGTGTTAGACTGAGTTATACAAACGGGGAGGAAAGGAATACAATAGGAGGAGCCAGAACGAAGAGAACACACCGGAGAGAAGCATTTCCTACTCGGGCCATTTTCACTCACGCCCGGAGATCTCTCTAAATGAAGCCCAGTCAGTAGGAATTTAGGAGATTTGGTCTGCATTTAGATGAGGACCTTGACTATTGAACTATGTTTATAAGGCCTTACCAAAAAAAAAAAAAAAAAAAAAAAAAAGCACACATTCTGACCACCAATTCGGGTACAGAGTTTCTTTTTTGAGATGAAATGTTCTGAGATTGACTGTGGTGATGGCTGCACGTATCTGTGAAGATACTAGAAACTACTGAAATGCACCCGATAAATGGGGGAAGTGTGTTTTGTGATTTTTATCTGAATAAAGCTGTTTTAAAAATAAGAAAAAAAAAAAAGGGAGAGGTCACTGTGTTAAATGCTACAAAGCAATTAAATAAGGAATATTTTAAAAAGTCCACTAGACAGTCTAGTGAGATGGGGGAAGGGTCAGAGGGGGCAGGAGGGGTTCCCTCAGGAACTGAAGCTAACGGCCATCATGAGACTTGAGCCACGAGCTGAGTCTGGAGGAAGAAATGGATGGACGTGACTGTCTGGCCTCCAGCCACCTGCCAGGATCTGGCTCTACACAGGTGACCCATGCGAGGTCCCGGTCTTGAGCTGCTTATGGGGCCCCACACTGAAGGGGCATCCCCAGCCTCCTCCTGCCCACAGGTGGAACAGCTCTGGGCATCACAAGCTTCTCTGTGTTCTCGCCTCCTGAGTCGTGCTCCTCTGCTCTCTCCTTTTGGTTCCTGCTGCTTTCTTTGCACCACATCAGCTTCCTGGTATCTCTCCTTTCTTGTCCACTACAACAGTTTTTCTTTGTGCTGGAGGGCCAGCTGGCACCGGACAGCATCATCCGATTTTAAGGGATGACAGAAGGAACACAGGGTGGCCAAGTGAGGCAGAAAGCCTGGGGAAGCCGTGCGGAGTGTGCCAGAAAGGAGCATGCTTGTGAATGCACATCAGGGTTTTATAGTTAAGGCTCAGAAATCAAATTGTTCTCTAGCTGATTTTTAGCTGGATGCAAGCAGCACAAAGTTTAAATTAATCCGGTGAACTCCGACAAACAGGAAGGCACGATGCGCAGTGCTGTTAGGTGGAAATGAAATCATTTCGAGAGATTCCCGCTTTTCCCCGGCCTCTTCACTTTTTACATAATCAGCCACAGCCATTTCTCAAGTTGGGTGCTCAGATCTGCTAAATTGAATAGAGATTCTGTTTCACACGTAAGGCTGAGCAGGCGGGGGGAGAGACTGAGTGCGTCCTGCAGAAAACTCAATTAAATCAGGAAGGCAATTAGACGTAGGAGGCCTCTTTGATAACATTTCTTCTCTTTAGAAACTTAGCTGTTTCTATGAAAAGTCATATGCAGTCAGATGACCCACTACTGCACAGGAAAGCATCCTGTCTGAGCGGGGGAGGAAGGCTCCTTAGGCCAGTACAGTGAGGGGCTTTGTCCAGGGTCCTGAATGCGCCTGGCCACTTCCCTTTGCTCAAGGTACATCAAGACACCAAACTCCGGCTGCTGCTTCCAATTACATCCCTACTCTTATCTATTGACGTCATGCAGTTTGAAAAAGTGTGATGGTATCCTCATCTATGGGAAAACCTGATATGCAGAAGCCTGGACTTAAAAAGGAGGCAATCTGGTTGTGAGATGTCATCCCATGGGTTGACTGTTAAATGCCATAAAAAAGATAAGTAATAGGATTCTTTTCTTCTTTTAACATCATAAAGAGCAGAATACGCTTTGGGTTGCTTAGTCATTTCCCTGCTGCTTAGATGGATTTCCAATTTTTGACCATAAATCAGTACTTCTGTGTGTTTTCAGTACTTAGAGTGATTAGGGCAGGCTCACAAACATGAGCATTTGTGGGGCTCTGGACACATGCTGCAGAGCTGAAGTTCTGTGCTTCTCCCACCAATGGTGTGTCAGGATGTGCAAGCCGTGTTGCTGGAGCCGACATGTCTTCACCTCGCACCCTGCCCACCTGCTCCTCAGGACAGCTCACACCCAGGGTATAAGAAGGAAGCAGATGGAGGTCAGGGATAAAACTGGTCAGGGAGCACGGGGCTCCATGAACTAGAACCACAGACTCAAGGCAGCTCCAGCCCCAGTCTGGCCGCCTGGCCACTTGACCCTAGACATACCACGTCTTTTAACCTCAATCAATTTTAACCTCAACCTCACACAGGAAATAAACAAAACAGCACCCCTGAACTTCTGCCCTCAACCAGCCTCATTCTACTCTTGCTCTCTCCTCCATCTTGGTCCACTAAGATGGCCAAGTGCCAGTTAAACTAAAGACTAACGCAACTCCACCCTCCATGCCAAACCAAGAGGAGGCAGTGCCATGTGGCCCATCTGCCATGAGCCTGGTGGGGGCTAGACAATGTCCAGACACATGGAGGGACAGACGGATCCACTCCCAGGTTGGGCTGTCTTCTAGGAGCTGTGATAAGAGTAGTAAATTAACCAAGCTCCTGCCCTAAACAGCTTATGTTCCAGCAAGGGGAGAGAGTTCATAACGATATATACATGTGCATATCTATCACGAGGACGGAAGACAAGTGCAGTGGACCAAACTGAAGGACTCACAATGGGGTGGCAGGTGGAGGCTGCTGGCGCACTGAAGCTCCCTGTGTTCCTAAAGAACGTGCAAACACAGCTGTGAAGGGCCCCCGGCTTTTCCAGACAATCATCATTCACACAGTTAAAACGGAGGATCTCAACACAAAACCGTAACACACAAGACACACATCACTTCCACTAAAGAATACGAGGCATTATAAGGAGAAAGTTACAGAATGATGAGAGAGGGTCTCGGGAAATACAGTTTTAGATCTGCCACAAGGAAAGCTGCACGAACCACCCTGGCAGTAGCACTGGTAGGGCTGAGGCCCACCCTTCAGCAGCACAGGAGGCAGCCTCTTTCCAGTTCACTTGGACACTGCGCCCCTTCATGGCTCTTAGTGTGCTATGATTTGCTTCTGTGGATGTCTCCTTTTCGTGGCTGTATCCCTCTGATTTTTAAAAGTATATTTTCTTTTTCAGACAAGGTCTCACTGTCACCCAGGCTGCAGGTCAGTGGCATGATCACAGCTCAATGCAGCCTTAAACTCCTGGGCTTCAGCCATTCTTCTGCCTCAGCCTCCCAAGGAGCTGGGACCACAGATGTACTCCAACATGCGCTGCTAATCTCTTTTTTTTTTTTTTTTTGTTTTGTTTTAGACAGAGTCTCCCTGTTGCCCAGGCTGGAGTGCAGTGGTGTGATCTTGGCTCACTGCAACTGCCGTGTCCTAGGTTCAAGTGATTCTCCTGCCTCAGCTTCCCGAGTAGCTGGGACAACAGGCCCCCACCACCACCCCCAGCTAATTTTTGTATTTTCAGTAGAGACGGGGTTTCACCATATTGGCCAGGCTGGTCTCGAACTCCTGACCTTGTGATCCACCTGCCTCGGCCTCCCAAAGTTATGGGATTACAGGCGTGAGCCACTGTGCCGGGCTGCTTATTTCTTTGTAGTGACGGAGTCTCACTATACTTCCCAGGCTGGTCTCAAGCTTCTAGCCTGAGTGAACCTTCTGTTTAGGCCTCCCAAAGCACTGGGATTACAGGTGTGGACAAAAATGTCTTCCGGATGCTCAGTGGCCAGTAAGCACCATGCACTAAACAGGTGCTCAGTAATCAAGTCTGTCCAGACAAGAGGTGCCAGGTGAGACACTGCAGCACAAAGAACACACAAAATCTGAGCAATGCCTTCGAAACGCTGGAGGGAAAAAAACGCAGTGTACTTCTAATTGTCTGTTTAAGGCTTAGGAGTTCTATCAGTTAAACACCGGCTAAGACATCCGTATTAAACATCCCTGCAGTGTGAACATTTGGAGAATAAAAAGTTAACATAATGATAAATTATATCTTCTTTTCCCTTGGCCATCATGTCACCTTTTTTTTTCTTTTTTCATGAAATCTGATGGTTTTATACCATGTAACCTTTTGTTATGTTTGAGGGCAACTGTGGGAAGCATCAGGGTACTTTTCTGGGGTTAAATTCATTCCCCCTTATCTGTTCTCATAGAAATATTTTGTAAACACCTAAAACATCTGAAAAACTTGTTCTGGGTGATTTCATGACTCTCTCCTAAGCTGTGGACAGGAGGTTTCATTATGAAAAGGGATCCTTGCAGCCCCCAAGCCTTTATTGGAGGTGGGTGGCATGTCAGCGAGGACAGTGATAGCATCGTGGTGTCGGGTGCCTCGTACGGAAGGCTCTGCCACTTGAAAGGGAGGCTGTAAGGGTCCTTCTGCCACACCTGGCTCTAACAATTGCCCCAGTCAACAGGCTGGAGGTCAATGAGCAATACTCTGGCTCCTGGCGCCACCCAGCCCATAGCGCAGCTTTGAAGGCTTGGGTTCCACTGGTAATTTATCCACAGTGACCCTGAACAGAAAGCCCCGGGGCTGAGCTGAAGGAGGGGAAGCAGCAACCGCTCAGGACCACCAGGATGGTGAGGCTCAGCACCAATGGGACATGATCTTGACAACACACTCGAGGGCTGCGTGCGGTAAACTCAGATATGACTGACAACTACCCAGTGCCACTCAGTGGGAGGCACTGTTTTAGACCCTGGGGAAACAGTAGTTGAACAAAACATAATGATATTTCCAGTTAAAAAAAAAAGTTTAAATTTACAGTGCAAAAACTTAACACTTAATCCAATCCTAATTCTATACCGCTACAGACTGACTCACAGACACAGGGGTACACAAAATATATTTGTCTGAATTTGCATCATAAGCTGCCTGGGGCACCTGTCTGGTACCTGCATAACCTTTTAACAATATAAACATTTTTGATAAAAATACAGGGAAAAAGTCCCCACATTTAAATTTGAGGATTTGGCCGAAGAAATTTTTTTAAAAAAGGTATGTTATGACTTCTTTGACAGACACTGAAAAGAGTATTTTTCTCTCCTGCTGTTTTAGAATTTTGCTAGCCTGCTGCAAATGACTAATGACTGTGCTACATATTTTACGTAGATTCCGAGGCTGGGGTTCACCTCTAACTTCCTCTGCTTGAAGACTAGATATTATCAGCCCATTCATGTCTCTCACAAGAGGCAGGTGAGCTCTGCTCAGCATATTCATGTGAATAAGGAAGCTGAAACATGAGGTCATCTGTGCATTGAACACTGGAATCAATCTGGTGTGGTGTTAATGAGAAGATGAGGCTTATGACCTTTTGTTTTCGACTACACTATTAAATATCTGCATTTAAAAACAATTTATCAGGACACAAATACATAGCAGGCAGGATGACAGAAGGTTCCCCAGACCAGAAGGCAAATGAGTAGATCAGGGTGGACCATTTGTTTCCACCAAAAAGCTGCAGCTAAGACTTCCTCTTGTAAAGGAACCTGACAGTTGCATTTATGAAGCTCTAAGTTTGACTGGTGTAAAAACTGCCTGTGTGAAGGGACCGGGAGACTGGCGTGGTGTGACCCACCTGCCATGCAAGGCTCGGGTCATCCAGGAGGAAATGTTTACTTTGTATCAACAGACAAGCGATTCTTGAGAATGAATCGGTCAGAAACAAAGGCTGCAGCAAAGGGTACTTACACGAGCCACCTTCACCAGGTGTAACCAGGTGTCACCAGGGTGACATTCATTCTGTCTTTCCTGGGACAACCTCCGTTTATGCCTGCTTCTCAGTGTCATTATTAATACGTGGTCACTGCAATCTTAAACCAACCCCGCAATCACTCCAAAAATAATGAGAAGAACAAAGTTCAGAGGAAATCTAGTAATTTAGACTACTGAAGCTTTGGGCAAGTCAGAGCTTTGGAAACCTGCTACACATTTTTAGTTCCATGCTGCTCTGCCTCACGATGACCCATAGTGTTGTCCAGAATCACACGTGGGGCTGGTCAACGCTGGAAAAGTTGGTAGCATGAAAGATAATTTGAATGTGCTGCGGACTTCTGTCGAGTATTAAACTTGGGAAAACTATCTCCACCAACACCTCCACTCATGAACACTGTCATTCACAACTACAGATCAAAGGCCACTCCATTTCAGAACTGTCTTCTAAAGTACAGCCTTTTACATTAATTTAACCACAGTGGCAAAATGTGTCTTATTTTGTATTTTCCACAAAATAAGAAATAATTCAGAGTGTAACCTCTAGAATTAATAATACTTAAAAACTAGAATTAAATTTACTTCCAGCAAAAGCCATGAATAATTCACCATGACTATTAGATACTATTAGAACATTCTTTTTAAAAAAAGAATTGACTTTGCACCATCAAAGTTTTCTCATATTATTGCTACTAGTGTCTTGGAATTTGGGCTCTGTCCTAGCAAAAAAAAAAAAGTGTTTGGAGATCTGAGTTACATTTGCGGTGAGTATAAAGCGTTTCCTTTATCATGCTAAAATTTCGTTGGTATCGTTCAGTCAGATACTGTGGTTGACCTTCAGGGAAAATTGCTTTAAAATAAACTGAAAGGTAAGATTGTGCTCCAAAATGTAACAATCGACATTTTTCTCTTTTTCTTTAAGTAAAACCCTGACCCCCTGTGGCTGCTGGAAGGGTCAGTGGTGGGTGCAGCAGAGTAGAATCCTGGCCGGCTGGCTATTCAGCAGAGAAAAGCTATGGCCAATTCTTCCCTACAGCAGCCTTTTATCCCCTGCAGTGAGGTTAAAATTGGCGATGACTATCCACCCACCTCCCAGCCAGAATCAGGGTCCCTCCCTTCCTCCCCAGCGCTGCCAGCCCCCAGTCCTCTGGAGCACATCTCTTTTCTCCTCCCTCATTTCCTGCAGGTTTCTCTTGCATACACTCCGGCATCTGCTCCTGCCCACACACCCCATGATGTCCTATGGCACCGCTGTGGCCAGGTCTGGCTGGCTGGCTCCTGCTCTTTGGAATTCTATAGCTCACCAGCCCAAGTCCCTTTGCTGGGCTGGGGAAACCCGGAGTCAACACCAGGAGAGAAGACTTTCCAGGGGCACTCTGGGCATGAGACTGGCGTTTTGAAGTTTCTTACTTCAAATTTGTCCAGGCTCATGGGGGCCATAACCCAGGCAAGACTTTCACACTCAGCCCGTTTTCCCTGCTCTCTAACTGCCGCACGGACCTTCACCCATCCCAGCCAACACATCACTCTGTGTCCAAGCATCTCCTGCAGCGCTCCAGGGAGCTGCTTGGTCCCTATTTTTAGTGTCTTCCTGGACTTCCCAGCTCTGGCTACAGAAAAGGAAGAAACAGGTGCAGTTTCTTCCATGAAATTCAGGTTGGTTTCCTAGCTCTAGATCCAGGGTACTTCTTCCTAGGCGAGGGAGTCTATTTTTCCTGGCAGAACGTTCCACTCTACATGAGCTGTGACTGTAGCCTTCGGTACTATGGTGGGCAGTACTGAAGGTTTGCAGTGTGGTTGGGGTCGCTCAGCCCCGGTGGTGTTTATGCAGCTGGAGCAACTTGTATTTTGCTTTTATTTTATGAGGATAAGTGGGAAATGGGAAGATTCTGACTGATATTAGTGAAAGGAGCATGGTGCTCATAAGCTTAATACGCAAAAGAGGCACAAAAACAGAATTCACTAAGCATGCTCAAAGCGGCAAATCTACGCAGCCTTGGAGGCTCCAGGGATTTGAGCAGATCTGTTCAGTCGTGAAGAAAGAGAGTAAGATGGTGATCTGGAGACGCGGTGCGGAAGCAGCGTCGTTAGGCGTTTCACGGTATTCTTCAGCTCCCTGCGAAGCGAATCCCTGGCCACCGCCCTCTTTTGAAGTGGTGTGGCTGCACTTCTTACCAATTAAACCTCATAGGTGTTTCCCAGAAAAAAAATATACAGGAAACTACAGGTTGAGTTTCCCTAATCCAAAAGTCTGAAACGTTCCAAAATCTGAAAATTTTCGAGTGTCCACATGACACTAAAAGGAAATGCTCCTTGGAGCCCTTCGGATTTTGGACTTTTGGTTGAGGGAGCTCAACCTGCATGTATGAAGGAAGGGGCCTGCCTCTGTGTGCCAGCACATCAGGCACTTTCCAAAAACCTATCTGTTCATGCCATGCTTGCCTCACCCAGGGAAAAGGGGCTGGGGCAAGACGGATTCAGAGCCTTGCTCCCCATCTGGGCAGGTGAAAATATTCACTGACTATTAAAAATTAGAATTTGCTGAATCTAACTAAACTGTAAGTTGTGATTCATCCTATTGTGGACACTGTGTTTGTAAAAGCTCCAGATAACACTGGAATGCTGTCTGCTTTACTGGACACGGGACAGGCTCTGCAGAGCGGCACTGTGATTTGATAACTGGCTGCTCTGTATTGGATTGGGTCGTCCCGTACACCTATAATCTTCTCGACTGTGTGGCCAGTGGCAGGATGGGGGCCAGGATCCTCGTGTCCTGACTCTGCCCTGACACAGGCCTCTGCCTGGCCGCTGTGCTCCCACTGTCCCCTCCACGTCTCAAACACTCACCTGTGCCCTGCCCTTCTCTATCACCGCCAGGTGGGGACCCCTCTCTAGCGCCACAAAGACAGACTCACTGCACTCACTTTTTAAACTAAAGTTTCAAACAAAACATCCCTACTGCCAAAGCGCATGTGGAAATTCTCAAATGTTCACCTCTCAGTTTGTGTTCTCATTATGAAATTCATATTTTAAAATAACTTTATTTAAAACATTTTTTAAAAAATGTTTTAAATAAAGTTATTTAGGCACAGTCGCTCATGCCTGTAATGCCAGCACTCTGGGAGACGGAGGTTGGGGAAATACTTAAGCCCAGGAGTTCACCCATCTCTAACCAAAACACAAAAAAGTTGTTGGGCATGGTGGTGCCTGCCTGTGGTCACAGGTTCTCAGGAGGCTGAGGTGGGAGGATCCCTTGAGCCCAGAAGGCAGAGTCTGCAGTGAGCCAAGACTGCGCTACTGCACTCCAGCCTGGGCGACAGAGTGAGACCTCGTCTCAAAGACAAGGAAACAAACCCGGCACGTTTTTAGATGAATATGTACTCATTTTTACTAAAAGCCGAAATGGAACAAGGGAGAACAGGTAAAATGTCCCACGAGTCCCCTGACCTCTTCATTCACATGGCTTTGGTGCTGACAGGCGCATTCCGGTGGGCACATGGGGAGCCTGGCCTAGTCCAACGCTCCAGCTTCTACCCGTACATCGCACGCCAGACCCTCATGACCTGCACAAGCTTGCACAAGTTATTCATATTATTTAGGACTCAGTTTAACCATTTAAAAATAAGGATAACAGTACCATCTCAGAGAACTTCGGTGTAGACTAACAAATAGTGCCTATAAAGCATTTAATCCAGGGCTTAGACACTGGCCAACAATAACATTCAGCTGCTCATTCTACCAGCTAATACTTGGAAAATTCACTCAATAGAGGCTGACTGTGCCCCTATTCATGGAGACATTTTGAGAACACAGGGAAACAAGACACTCCCTCTCTTTAAGAAGCTGAAATTCTGGTAACGGGGAGAGGACAGAGCAGAAAATTGATCTAGCAATCCCACTACTGGGTATCTACCCAGAGGAAGTCATTATACAAAAAGACACTTGCACACACATGTTTATAGCAGCACAATTTGCAATTGCAAAAATATGGAACCAGCCCAAATGCCCATCAATCAATGAGTAAAGAAAATGTGATATATATATAAAACATATATATACATGTATACATATACATACATACACACATACCACGGAATACTACTCAGCCATAAAAAGGAACAAAATAATGGCATTTGCAGCAACCTGGGCAGATATGGAGACCATTATTCTAAGTGAAGTAACTCAGGAATGGAAAACCAAACATGGTATGCTCCCACTTATAGGTGGGAGCTAAGCTATGAGGATGCAAGGGCGTAAGAATGATGCAATGGACTTCGAGGACTCAGGGGAAAGGGTGGGAGGGTGAGGGACAGAAGACTACAGGTTGGGTACAGTATATACTGCTCAGGTAATGGGCGCACCAAAATCTCAGAAATCACCACTAAGGAACTTATCCCTGTAACCCAAATACTACATGTTCCCCAAAAACCTATTGAAATAAAAATAACCAGAAAAAAATGAATCGGATTTCAACCAGCTAAATAAAATATATATAATAAAAAAAAAAAAAAGCAAGGAGTAAATTACAAAGGTTGTTAGAAGGTGATTGTTGGCATGGAGAAGGCGGGAAGAAGGACATGGGCAAGCTGAAACGGGTCAGAAAGCCTCATGGTGAAGGTGATATTTGGGTGGACACCAGGGTGGTGAGGGGTTTCCATGCACAGCAGGTGAAAAGGCACTGGGGTGACAGGGATATGCCTGGCTTGGCAGAGGGGTGGGGCCACACAGTGCTGCTTCCCTGCTGGTGCTTAGAACAGTAACACCTGGCGATTTCAATGGCCAGCTTTCCAAGTTACTACATAAAAGCAGCACACTGGAATGAAGGTGGGGGCAATGAGGTTTTTTTTTTTACTGTTCATGAAAAAACAGAGCCTGCCATATGAAGTGCTGGCTCCCCCTTTGCCTTCTGCCACTCAAATGGCTGCACAGCCTCCCCTTGGAGGGGGTCACCAATCTCCTACTAGACACAGATTGTTTCTAGTCTCTGAATTGTTTCCAGACAGTGTGGAAATTTAGCATACTTACACTTATTTTCTTTTAAATGCCATTAAGTACATGAAAATATCCTATGACATGGAAAATCTGAATGGACATACTATATGTTTAAGTGGAAAAAGCCTGGCTGGCTGCATTGGTTCACACCTGTAATCCTAGCACTTTGGGAGGCTAAGGCAGGTGGATCACCTGAGGTCAGGAGTATCCTTGAACCTGAGAGATGGAGGTTGCAGTGCTGAGATTGTAGCACTGTACTCCAGCCTGGGTGACAGAATGAGATTGTCTCACCAAAACAAACAAACACCCAAAAGACAAAAGAAGAAAACAGTAAAGAAAACCCGTTATAATCTAATCCACTTTGGGAAAAAATAACCACACACACACACAAATTATAAGGGTATACACCCCCAAAATTAACAGCTTTGTGCAGGACTGAGTTTTTTTAGAAACCAAAAAGCTTAATTGTATTTTAAATGTTCCTAAAATTTAATTTTTTTATTAGGGGAAAGTGCTAACATATTATTGTAAAATTAGCAAAGAGAAATGGTAGTTAACCCATTCACTAGAAGGAAAAGGCAGACTTATAAAAACAGGCTGAAATATGTGCCACTGCTACCAACATCCATCCTGCTGCCCTCCAGCCATGCACTGCGGCCTCCACTTACTGGTAGGATTTTACACTAGTGCATGCATTAACCAGGCTTCTATAATGAAACAATTTTAAAAATGGAAAGCTTCACATAATGCAATTTTAGGAAAAGAGAAAAGTTCTTTAAAAGGACAAATAATTTCTTTTTAAAAAAATTGTCAGAAACTTGGATTAGCATGATTTGATCAATAATCCTTTGGTTTACAATGTTGCCACCGTCTTTCAGGAGAAAGACCTGTGTAAAAGCCGGGTGCTGGTCCAGGTAACAACCCAAACCTTGACTGCTTCAGAAGGTGGTGTAGGATGATAATTTTTCCACAGCGTGTGGTCGGAATAGATGCTGCAGCCTCACAAATCTCATCTGGGGGCCTGACCCGCCTGTCTTGCTGTCGCTGTCGCTGCCACTGCCTTCTGACTGACGAGGGCCTGACGTGCCCCTGGACTCCAATTCCCCTTGTACCACCCCCGTAAAGGTTCTTGCAAGGAGACACTGAAGTGGTGCCCCTGGACACAGGCTTTCCTGAACACGTGCATGTTCAGGAAAGCAACAGCCAGCCAGATGATTTCAGATGTGGTGCTTTGGGGAGTAGAGGTACTTATTTCACTTTCTGCATTAACGCAAGGCTTGACAGAAAACAAAGAGTGGGTCAACTGCTGGCTTCATGTGTGAGAATGGCATGATGTATTTATCGATAATTTTAAGCCCCCACTTCTGTTTTCTCATTGTAATTATAATGGTTTTTCTGCATATAAGTACATGATTTAAGAGGCTCTGAAATATACGTAGAAACATTTCTCTGCAAATGTAGTAAGATTTAAAAAGTCCCTCTGCAGAAATAATATAGCAATTAAAATAGCATTTATAACTAAATATGTTTAAAATGTTTCTTCTCAATAAGAGTAAAAATTTAAATCATTTAAAATAACCATCTGCTTCTGTGTGATAAAATTTTTAGTATCACTGTATAATTAATATTAAAATCACTTTCTGTTAATAACCTTATCTGTCACACAATAAAGCCAAGATGTAACATAAGATACGTTCACGAAAAGAAGTTTAAGAATGCAACACGAAAGCAACATACAAATCCTAAAGGAGAAACTGGACAGTGGGCTTGCTTAGCCATAACCAGCCAGCTTCTGTCATCCGTCTCTGGCTATCTTGCGATCTGGCCATGTTATAACCATCTTATAACAACTTGTTCATTTTAGAGATCACGCTTCTCCAACACTCACTTCTTCCACGCCTTTCTTTCTTCTCCATACCTCAAAAAATTTTAAGTGGCTGGGCACGGTGACTCATGCTTGTAATCTCAGCACTTTGTGAGGCCAAGGTGGGTGGATCACTGAGGTCAGGAGTTTGAGACCAGCCTAGTCAATGTGACGAAACCCCATCTCTACTAAAAATACAAAAATTAGCCGGGCATAAGGGTGCACATCTATAATCCCAGCTACTCGGGAGGCTGAGGCAGGAGAATTACTTGAACCTGGGAGGTGGAGGCTGCAGTGAGCTGAGATCGTGCCATTGCACTCCAGCCTGGGCAACAGGGCAAAACTCTGTCTCCAAAAAAATAGAAAAAATTTGAGCTCCTTAGGTCTTTGACTTTTTGCATGTGTTTATAAAATCTACAAAAGGAAGTGAGGGAGGGAATGAAAAAGATTTGACCAATTTTACTCCAAAAGTTGACAAAGTCACCAGGGAGACACTATGATTGAGGTTTCTTAAACTGCTGGGTTCCTAGGTTGTGGAACTGAGTAAACCACAGAAATACAAAGTGAATATTTTCATGTCCTGAGTGGTATAAAGTCATGAGAAAAAAAGTCCTGTATTGCTTAAGAATGTACGATACAAAATCAGACGTTCTAACGTTGAGAACACAAAAGATCACAAAGTTTTCTTTCCAGTTGGAGAAGCAGCACATATATTTGACAAATCCTCAGATATATGTGCCTCTTGACTAGCTGAGACTACAGATGCACGCCACCATGCCCAGCTAATTAAAACAAATTTTTCAGTAGAGATAAGGTCTCTCTATGTTGTCCAGGTTGGTCTTAAATGGACAAATCTTTCTATACTGTACTACCTATTCCTAATGTGAAGTTGGGGTAGTAAATGATGCTTTCTATCTTTACAAAAGTCCCCTAAAATGAAAAATCTGCAGCTGCAAACACGGAGACTAAAAAATTAATAAAATGCTAAACAATTTCACAAAATTTTAGACTTCTCTATGCTAGGACATTTTTAAAATGTAAGTTAATGACATATTGTTGCCTTGAGGCCAATGAGAAGTGACTTGACTAAAAATTGGGCCAAGCGAATGAGAAAGGAACCAAAGAATGAGACGCAAATTTCAGCGATGGCTCCACCCGGGGCTCCTGGACTCCTGGAACCAGGGGAATCGCGGCTTGTCTGCAGTGAGCCCACTCTGCTCTCGATTAACCAAGCCTGGCCTGATCTGTCTACACAGCAGATGAGAACCCAGGCTGACTCAAGAGGGATCTTTTCCAATCACATTCCTCTCCTCCCTAGGAGAGGATGAGAGCGTTCAAGGCTAGGGATACGAGCTTGAGTATCTTCTGAGTCTGGAGGAATGGTCAGGCCTATTTCAAGAGGAGTGCAGGGAGGACAGGAGAGGGCTGAGTTCTGGGCCACACCCATCAGGGCATTCTGCTGGCTCAGGCTCTTGAACAACCCTTTTTAGAATCCTTTTCCTCACTCCTCCTGACCGGTCTAGAACCCTCCTACCTCCCTCTGTGCCTTGCGTTCAGTAGCCACCCTTTTTACCACTCCCAGCACATACCCTTCCCTCTGTGTGGATCCCACACATCCTGAAGGCTACTGAGTTCCTGGCAGCATTTAAGGTCCAACTGATGTGTCCATCTTCTCTGGGGTCACTTCCCAATGTACCCTGGGACACCACTGCACATGATAAAGGACCTGTTACATATTTGTCAAACGAATGACAGGTGAACAGATTCATTGCTCTGACGGTCTCAGTTGAAAACATGCTTAGTAATTCACACATTCATGCATGCACCACCTGATTTCACAATGCGAGCACATGCCTCGGACATGCTCACCCTCATTTCACTTTTCTCCACTTGACCAAGCAGATTTCCATTTCTTTCCTTAGGTGATTATCCTTTGGTTCTTCTTTTGCACCTAGAGAGACCTGGGAGCTCTGTTTGGATTCCCGCTCCACTCCTAGGGCCAGGGCAGCGGGCAGCCGCTGTCGGTGGTCAGTAACTACTTGTGCACTAAATGAAGTTACATATGAACTTAAATAACAGCTATGAAATGTATCTAATCTACACAATCTCCAGTTAATCTATAGCACTAACTTCACCTCTGACTCAGGAACAGCTGAGATGATCTAGGGTAGGAAACCCAGTGTCAGTTCCAGCTGCCTGTACTAATGGAAGAACCTGTTGCTGACACTGCTGCCAGCGTTTCTGCCATCAACTGTATACACTGCGACCAACGTGCTCTGTCTTAAGGGGCACCAGCACCTGTTCTCTGTTAAGAACCAGTTTCTAAAGCAACATGCAAAGCATTAAGATACTTAATTCCAAAAATTCAAAAAAATTCTATCATGTAAAACTGGTGGAAAGCTGGAGCTCATTTTGCAAGTCTAACAAAATACAGCAAGCCACCCCACCCTGGCCTGGCCACCACTCGGACTGTTCCTACTTGTGATGTTATCCAAGTGTGCTCATTCACTAACTCAGCACAGTTACTGAGCAATGACATCGTGATGATGGGATGGGCACAGCTCTAGGTGCTCAAGGAAGTGGAGACAGACAAGACCTTGAAGCCCCTCTTTCTCACGGAGTTAGAATCCTTCTTGCAGAAGACACGTAAGCCAGCAGGATCATTTAAGATAGTGACAGATGCTAGGAAAACAGTACAAGATGGCAGGGGCAGGATGACCACTTGTGACTGGGTAGGAGTCAAACCAGAACATGCCCAGAGTAAGTCAGGCCACCATACGTGCTGAGAAAAAAAAAAAAGTCTGGGAAACCGGGAAGAAGGGGATGGAGGGGGGCTGCCTGCAGTGACGTATACAGGCTGGAGCTGGCGTCTGACAGAGGCCTGAACTATCTGGTGGATGACTCAACCCAGATCTCAGTGGAGCAGCTGGCTGGAGCTGTGGAGAGGCGGTCAAGAAACAGGGGTCAGACCAGCTGGAGCCTTGCCAGCCAGAAATGAAGAATCGGGAACATATTCCATGGGCAGTGGGGAAGGCACTGGAGTGGGTGTGGGGAGTGGCCTTCTGGTTCATGTTTCATTTAAGAGGTGAATTTGACTGTAGAGAGACAGGACTTTGGCAAGTCAGAACGACAGACCAGAGATGAGTTAGGACTGATGCAGCGGAAGGGCGGGGGTGGACACGGAGGAGGCGGAGGCACAGGGCAGACCCAGCTTGAATTCTTGGAGGTCAAGAGGAGTGAAGCAAGCAAATGAACAGCCTTCGAGGTGGAGCCTACAGAGGGAGTGCATGTGACGCTTCGGGTGTGTCTTGAGCTGCTGGGAGGACAGATGGTGAAAAGGTGGGTGAGAAACAGATGCTCTGGATGAAAGCTGGAGTTCTTCGAATACGCTGAGCATGAGCCGCCCAAGTGCCTTCCAAATAGGTAGCTGATTACCTGTGTGCGATGCAGGAGACAGTGGCCATGGCTGGGGATGTGAAAACTTGGGTAACTTCTAAGTCTAGAGGAATGGTCAGGCCTATTTCAAGAGGAGTGCAGGGAGGACGGAGAGCCGAGTTCTGGCCACACCCATCACCCGAGGTCTGGTGGTAAAGGAGGTCAGGGGCCAGCCAGGGCAGCAGGAAAAGCCCGAGTGTGTCATCAGAGAAGCCCAGAGGAGAGAGGGTTTCAAGCAGGACGGGGAGTCAACAGGGCTCCCACTATGAAGATTACCATGGGAACCAAGGAGTGCCCCCCGGGACTGGCGAGGATGAGAACAGTGTTGGAGAGGGCTGCTCTGAGGACAGACGGGAGTGGGTCGAGGAGAACGTGGGAGGTAGCTGGGGACAGTGAGGACAGATGAGTGTCCCGGAACGTGTGCTGAGAAGAAAACTAGAAACTATAGAGGGCCATGGTGTTGGGATGAGCGATGGCTGAGCAGGTGTGTAAGCTGAAGGGAGCGGTCCCATACCTGGGAGAAAGCACTGGGACAGGAGAGAGGGTATCCGTGGAAGCAGAGTACCCTGAAGACCGGAGGTGATGGGTTCAGAGGTGGAAGGGATGCCCTACCCCATGAACAAGCAGGAACAGATCAGACATGGGAGCTCCAGAGGCTGGAGAGGCCTGGGTTTCGGCATGGGAGAGAAGTGAGCATCCTCCCCTCTTTCATCGGGAAAGGAGGAAGAGGGTCTTCAGCCAAGGGAGAAGAGGGCAGAGATGCTGGAGGAGAAAGCTGGAAGCAGCCACTGGGAGCTGTGTCCCTGTATCATACTACCGTGTGTCAGAGCTGTCTTTTCTGCAGCTTCGGCCCCCTGCTCCCACCTCACTTCTCTGGATTTATAGAGTCGGGATCACATTTTGGCCTCATGACCACCATTCACACACATCATTCAGGCCCCTCTGAAAGAGCTTCTCCGCCCCAGCTGCACATCTGAAGCCCCTGGGGGACATTCCACTGCTTGGGCTCCATCCCAGACCAAATGGACTAGATCTCTAGCTGCTGGCCCCAGGAATAAGTATTAAAATGTCTTCCCCAAGAATATAACGGGCAGCCATCAGAAAACGCCTTCCCAAGAGGCTCCTCCCGTTCTCCCAGGTTTTCAGCCATGCTGCGTGTTGTGGGTTTCGGGGCCCCTCCCTCCGTCCTGACCCTCTGCTTTGTGTGCTTTCCAGTGTGCCAATGTCCTTCTCAAAATGTGGCCCCCGAAAGGATCCTCGGAGCCCAGTGAGACATTCAGGGTCTCTCTCGTCCTCTTGGTGCAGAATGTTTGATAGCATTTCTGCAGACAAACCACACCCAAGCCTTCCCTACCAGGGTCCGGTACTCCTCTTCCATTATCTGTACAGCTGGTTTGTTGAAGCTGAATTCAGGATCTTATCCCTGTTTCACTTTGTTAGTTTTAACACATTTTGCGGTCTCGAAATCTGGAGATTTCAACGCAGATTGTGTGTCAGTGTGTGGCATCCACACATTGATGGCCTCACCTTCCCTGTCCTCATACATGCAGTAGAGGGACACGCTGGGCACCCAGTGTTCTTGCACGTGGTCAGGTGGGTAGGAGAACTGCTTAGTGACAATTACGACACAGCCTGTTTGAATGTGGCCTTGACCACCGACCTGCCTAACTGCCCTCTGCCTCTGCTTCCTCATCTAAAATGGGGAGGGCTCTGGCACTCATCTTCTGGGGGCCCGCGCCAGGCAAGCAGTGAGTGTTCCAAGAATGTCAGGTCATGTCAGCACTGCTGGCAGCAGGACTGCCACTGAACTGGTCATGCCCCCAGGTGGATGCTGTGAGAAGCTGTGTTGAAAGCACCCTGAGGACCAGGCACTGCCCTGGGTTGGCTACAGTAACCCTCTTGCAAACCAGAAATCGGCTTCCCTTTCTTTGGGAAGGAGTCTTACTGTGCAATGCAGCAACCGCAGCTGGAAGAGGCCACAGATCCAAAGGCTTCACTGAGCACCTCAGGGCTTCCTGACTGTGGCACCACTGCTGTTCTGGGCTGAGTAACTTTTGGCTGTGGGGAGCGGGCCTCTGCACCGAACACATTCAGTAGCACCCTGGCTTCTACCCACTTAGCTTCCATAGCATCACCTTCCCCTGTGTGACAACCCAAGACATCACGAACTGTCCCCAGGGAGACAAAACCACCCTTGGTTGAGAGCCCCTGGAATAGATGAAGACATGCCGAGGGCCAGAAGAGCCAAGAGGTCTGGTCCAGGCGCCGCAGCGACTAGCAACAATATCCTTCTCTACTCCCCGTTTACCAGGATTTCTATATATTTTTTTTTATTTTTCCTTGCAACAACATGAGGACTTTTGGTGTTCGGGCATGAAATGCGCTGCCCCCGTTCCGTTTTCATCGCAGGGCAGCATTTCACTGTCCTCTGTTTCCCCTGGTCAGCAGCTACTGCTGAAAATAGCTGATAGGAAGGAACTAAGGAGACAAAGCACAAAGTTACAACATTCTGATTGGGAGGAAAAAAAAATCCACCTTTCACCCCCTGTGTCCAGTTACCCCGGGATGCTTCTGCCTGCTCCTCGGCCACATGCAGAGACAGGAAAGCAGGCTCCGAGCACAGAAGGGAGCAGGGTCAGCCTTTTAATTAGGCCGGCCAGCCTGGCGAGCGGAGCAGCCCCCCCGGCGGTGAGGCAGGGAGTGCCCAGCTTTGAGAGATGAGAGCCCAGGGGCCTTTAACACTGAGCTAAGCTGAAGGTTGATGACAACCCCCAGGGAAGGCTTTTGAATGCCAGCCAAGATTTGGGAAGAATTGATAAAGGAAACTTCAGGATCAGTGAGAGAAGACAAAATGTCTATCTATCTTAGAACATATTTCCTTGAAAAGCAAGTGCTATCAAAAGACAAATAATTTTTATGATACAATGTTTTAGTACTGAGCATACATGGCTCCTTTTAAAAAAATAGCAGATGGGAATGACTATAAGCTCTGAAATCAGAAAGACCTGGGTTGAATTTTGGTTAATTACGAAAAGCATGGTCTTGGCTTCTCAGCCTTTTGGAAGCTCAGTTATCAGGCAGAGATGAGGATCCTCAGGGAAGTGAGCATTAGGTATGAAGATCGTGACGGCGGAGGCAGTCAACACACGTACCTCCTCCCCACCACACTTCGCTAACACCTTCTCATCAAAGAAGCTTCCAGGTCAGACCACCAGCATGACATTACCGCCGATTGCTGGTCATGCACTAAAATTGTCAGCATAACATCCAAGGAGAGAAAAAAAAAAATGCTCAAACTATAAAGCTTAAAACTGATGAAGAGTGTGGGCATGCTTGCTGGAAGGTGTGCTTCAAATGCACTGGCTCCGAAAGGAAGTGCGGGACAGACAGCTTCCGAAGCTGAAACTCATGTGTTGAACCCCCACCACCAAAATCGATGTGCAAAACATTTTTATAATGAGAAAAGATATTTGAAAGTTGGCAAAGACTCAAATGCTTTCCACTGAGGATCGGCTGCTTTGTAACCACAGATGCTAATGGAAAGACACAATGATTACATGGCCAGAAGGAAACAGGGACCACAGCATACACATGCATGCACACACACACGTGATGCACTCCCTCCACGCGGAAGAGTGGAAGATGGATATGGTGTTTGTACGCGATGGTGACGAGGCCGCGTGGTGGCCTGAGGGAGGCCGAGGGACGTGAGGCTCAAGAGCCACACGAAGAGTCACGTGAAGAAACACAATATTAACAGTGACGGCCAGTTGGTGTGGCAGAAGATAAACTGTTGGACTGAAGCAATCGAGGATGGGGTGGAGTGATCAGAAGAACCTGACAGTCCAGGGCTGGGGGAGTGAGGCTGCCATGGCAACAGCATTAGCTGAGGCTACCAGCCCAGCCAGGGGCCAGGGAGGGGCCAGCGGGGAGGGCCGGCCAGGCTCACCCAGGTACTCAGGAGGCAGGCAGGCTCCGCGCAGGCCCTGAGGACAGGTGTGATGTGTCACAACATGCATCTTGCCTTGAAGTGAGATATGAGGACCAAGCGTGCTACAAACGACCCCCCAGGGCCCCTGCTACCCACAGTGATGCTGACTCAGGGCTAACACTTCTAGAGCAAATTACCGATGGAGGAAATGATTAATCAAAAACATTTACAGGCTTCCAATAAGATTCAAGAGAACCCTCAGCCAATAGTTGTTGCAGAGATAATTGTTCTGAATCTATCAATAAAGCAAAGCTGCCCCTTCATTGACTGCAAACACCAATTTCTTTCACCCAGGATTATAAGCTGGTGTTCACGGGCTCACTACTGCCATTACGGTGATAAACAGTTTAAACCACAACAGGATCTGACATGTAGATCAATTCTGGGTCCATAAAGAATCTACACAAGAGGGTGCAGGACAGGAATTTACAGCCACCAGTTTTTATTCTCTCCTGCTGCAAAAATTACTTCTGTCAAACACTTAGAAGAGTGAGAAAAAATGTAAAAAAATTAATTTTTCATGTATTCCTAGAGCAGCCTTTTTCAATGCAGAGGCTCAAGATGAATATGTTTCTGCATTTAAAAAATTACGCTCAGCGGCATGTGGTGCTCAGCAGAGGAGGCATCTGATCCTCTGTGCTGCCTGCAAGCCGGCAGACGGCAATTTGAAACCCTCAACCGAGCCGTCTGCATTTTCTCTAAGGGCAGATGCAGGTCTCACGTTAGCAATGCCAAATTATATTAGACATTTAATTTTAAACCTCAGGTACTTAAATGTGAAACTTTACAACAGTAACAGTCATAAAGCAGTGGGCATTCCATTTCATGGAAGAGATTCCTCTTTTCTTCTTCCCTTAATTTAAGCAGCACCTCCTGTTTTGTAGGTTGCCCCCACAAAGGAATCTATCTAATTAGGAGTTGCTCACAGCTGCTTTAAAGGCAGAAACCCCAGAGGGACCTGTGTGTCTAGAGAGGAGACTTTGAAAAGTTCTCCAGAGCCAAAGTCTTAATTTAGGGTGGACGGAGGGCAGAGAAACACTGAATGCCAATGTTGTCATGATTATTATGTTTTAGAATAAGCGTGCGCGACAGAGGGAAGGCACACTTGCGAACACGGGCATCTGTATTCCAAAGCTGCCTGGCCTCTCCCCATTCATTCTTGCTGCTAGCACACAGTAAGCTGTTCATGACTCTGAAATCCAAACCAAAGACTAGGGATGGGGGCAGATACATTTAAAGAGGAAGTGGAGGGGGGAAGGGGACCTACATCACCTATAACTTAAGAAGAAAAAGCATGACAGAAAGCTCTTCATCATGTTTGTTTCTTCTGTGATTATTTTCCAAGCCCTGCAGGGAATGTTTATGCCAAGGCTGAGGTCCTGAAATCCATTCATAAACACGTTTTCTTGAAGTTGTCCATCAGATCCTGTGCCCTGGTGTTCACTAAAAATTGCTGGGGTCTGGCTATTTGGTGAATCAGCCCACTAAAGTGAGGAATGGCGCAAACCAGAGGGAAGCTGGGATGTGCGCTCGGCAGAGACAGACAAAGATGTGTCCAACAGGTCCGGTTAGAGCCTGAATTCTGCATCACCAGCCAAATCCCCGAAGCGGTCAGACGCCACTTGGTCCGTGGACCACGCTTTGGGAAGCGAGGACTTAGAGTAGTCGTTCCCAAGCTTCAGCATGCCACGTGATCCCAGAGGGCTTGCTATGCACGGGTGGCCGGGTCCTATCCTGAGGACTGGATTCCGTGGGACTGAGACGGGGCCTGAGAATGGACATTTCTAAGCAGTTTTCAGGGGCTGCTGCTGCTCCCAGAGGCATACCTTGACATGCAATGATGAAGAGCTGAATCAGGCCACCTGAGTTTGAACACTGGCCCCTCCCAGGATGTGACTTGGAGCAAGTGATACTTAACCCTTCTGTACCAAAGGCACCGTCTGTAGAAGGGAGGTAACAACAATATCTACTCCGTGAGGATCAAATGAAATTATCTACATAAAACCGTCAATAAACCACGGCTTTTATTATTACTATTATCATCTTCCTTTTCAAAGTACTTTGGGTATGACATATTATTAATCCTTAGAAAATACAGGAATCAACCAAGACCCCCACAAAACTGTAGGAATCAGACTTCTGTGCACGGTTCCGCGGTCTTTCTGGATCTTTGCTCTGTAAAATGTCAGCTTCGAGTCTGAAAATAAGAGGCTCATTTGGCAGTGCTGGCCTCTCAACACTCGTCTCTTCTCGTCTCTGCTCGTTTTCCTGCACCCCAACTACCACCTTTCACTTCACTGCAGCTCGAGGGTATTCCACCTTCCCTTTTCCTCCTCTCTGGGTCTTTGTCCAAAGTGCCCCAATGCTTATAATAACTTCCTCCTGCTGTTTTGCACAAAAAAATCCATCTAGTTCTTTAAGCATTGCTCAAGTTTGATTTTCTTTGGGAAGCTTTCCTTGATCAAGTCTATCAATCCTTAAACGACCTGCACAGTTTCAGCCCTGGGCTCTCCCTACAGCTCTCCTTCCATGTCCCACAGCAGGCTGACACCTGGGGCATCCGCTTGTGTTTCTTATCTTCTGTGTTCAGGGTTCAAGATTTGTGAGGTCAGGGAGCATACCAGTCTTTAATGGACACCCATGTGTGTTAATATTACAGAAACTGCTTTGTGAATAGAAAACTGGCATTCAAACGTAGGAGACTTCAGTCTCACATGGGTACTGTACAGATTCGTGTGTGCAGACAATGCTGCCCACTTCCACGGAAAGAGACTTCCAACCAAACCAAGGCTCTGGAAATCAGTGTCCCATGATGCGGCGGTGTGGAAACACCCACTGTACATACAGACAGCTCAACACAAAGAGCTATTCGGTAGAGAGAAAGTTACGTAGTGAGTATCTATCAAACAGGTAAGCGTGCAAAAGTCTGTATAGGAAGAATTTTAGATGAATACTTAATTAAAGGCCTGTATTATTGGCACCTCAACTGCTCTGACTCAGCAGAGGCTGCTTGGCAAGGCAAGGCCTTGTCCGTGTCACCTGTACACCTGGCTCGGGAAGGCCCAGCGTGGATCTTCCCACGCCCTCAAATACGGTCCTAAGAAAGCACACCTTCACGAAACGGCGGCCACAGAACTCAACCTTATCAAATAGTAATGCTAATTGATAATACGTATTTTAAAGTATTTGGTAGTGAAACAAATATGTGAACTCCTTGCTCCTCCTAAAGGAACCATGGTAACAGTGGCTCTTCAGTCACAAAGACCCAGGTGTCCTATGTTGTGACACATGCCTAACTACTATGTAAGGGAGAGAAAAACGTGTGCATTGAACAGGTAAGAAAACCGAGGCTCATGGAGGCACGGATGCTCATTGAGGTACGGAGGCTTGAGGAGGTATGGAGGCTCAGGGAGGTACGGAGACTCATGGAGGTACGGAGGCATGAGGAGGTACAGAGGCTCAGGGAGGCACGGAGGCTCATGTAGGCACGGAGGCTTGAGGAGGTATTGAGGCTCAGGGAGGCATGGAGGCTCATGAAGGTACAGGGGTTCATGGAGGTACAGAGCTTCATGGAGGTATGGAGGCTCAGGGAGGTACAGAGGCTTGCTCAAGCCTGCCTGGCTGGCAGGTGGAGGGGCTTCTGCTGCAGCGCACACAGGTGTGATGAAAGGCTGACTACCAGGCCTGCTGGGGCATGCGATGGTTATGAAGGGAGCTAACTATAGATGATTAATTTTTCATAACTTAAAACCTCCTTCTTTGGAGTTTTCAGGGTTATCATTGTGATTCCAGATAAAAGGCAGAGAGCCTTGGAAAGCCCCTGAAGAGGCTGCAGGCAGACCTCTGCTATGTACCAACGCGCCTTCTTTTGAGGGACGCAGAAGCCCCGGTGCTGGGACAGGAACGGGCCGGCCAGGGCAGCCGTGTGACGTTCTGTGTGTGTGCTCCAAGTCACAGGCTTTTCCAGACCCTCACAGCTACTGTGCGGAGGAGCCTCCCTGACCCCGCATCTCCTGGCTCAGTTTGGAGATGTCTTCCTTTAAGGCTTCTGCTTGGTGGCATCTGTGGAGGAGTGTGGAGCCACTAGAAATAAGGATGATGTTTACCCAGAGCAAACGTCCTGCCGCAGCAGCTGGCCGGTCTACAGGGAAGACCTGATGCTGAATCTTTTAATTAGAACAAATTATGCTAAGATGACTCTAAAACCCTGTCTGATAGAATACATACAACAGTGGGAATTCCTTTAAATACCGGTGAACAGGCCAGAGACAAAACGCCACAGGCAAACCCTGCTGCAGCCGCCAGGGTGCCCCTGGTGCCGCGTCATTCATGCTTCACACAGACGGCAAGATCGTTTCCACTGTGCACGCATGCTCCCCAAAAAGCTGGCTACACTTGTCAAAATAATAATAATGCCAAAGGAATTTGAACACGGAGGGATTACGAAGGGGACTGCAGAATCGAGAGTATACACCAGCAATTTTGGAAGACTGAATTCACCCTAATGATATAAAATGTGCACTCGTGGTGGAAGTGTAGGCCACACCGTGTAGGGCAGTGTGACTGGGGAGACAAAATCAGATATTCTTTCTCAGCTCTGCCACCTCTGTCACGTGACCCTGCGTAAGTCACTGGCCCTGTCTACAGCCTCAGTTTCCAAATGGATCAAATGGGATGACCACCTCCTCCCTGCGCCGAAGAGGAACAGATGAGATGACATGGGCAAGACAGCCTAGCAAGGACAAAACGTTCCACAGATACGAAAAGCAAGATGTGAGTCTCTGCTGCAGCTGCCCCACGGGGTGCCACACTCCCAGAGGAGCACGAGAGCTTAGGGCATCCTGTCCAGCCCATGGCTTACAACGAAGGATCTATGGTGGCTGCGGGTCCGTGGGGCTGCGCCCCCTCTTACCACTGCTGATGGCCGAGTTTGCAATGACTGTAGCCTCACTCCACTGGTCGGCACTGGAGACTGAGTAGGAACGCTGGTGCATGCCATCGGGTCGGCTGTTGAAGGAGACCAGGCTGATGCCGCTTGCCATCTGAGACCCAGATGCACTAGTGACATTCCCTAGGAATAAACAAGTCAGGTGAACACCACCGCGGACTGCAGACCACAGAAGCCAGAAGCCAGCGCGAGTCAGTCTGTGGGCCCCACATGCTGGCACGAAGTGTACCTTACCACCGAGAGCAGCCCTCGCCCTGCCTGCATGGCCAACAGAAGTGCCAGACAGAAAATACTCGGGAGGAATAAAAGGGGGATGCCAATCTCCATGGCGCCTGACGAAGCAACGTGAAGGGACCCGATGCCACAGACAACTCACACAAGACAGCCCTATACAAAGGTGCAACCCAACAGCGATCGCAACATCCAGTGCAAGTGAAGACAAAAGACCCAGTCCATCTCGGCAGAGGCACCGCGGTCCGGCAGGCCGGCACGACGAGGGCTCCAGGAGCCCGACCGTGTCACCCTATCAATGGAACAAAAAATGATCACCCACTGAGAGTCAACTGTCTGATGCCAGAGAATTGTTTTCATGGGGAAGCCATACTTTATGATCAACACAAATCAAAGTCCCTAGACACGACACGGAGGAAACGCAGACTCTTCGACCAGATTAAGTTTACTCTTAACCTTGAAAAGACTAAGCGGAGGAAAAATAACCTGCGTGACTTCATAGCGCACATGGCTGTGATGAAAAATGATTCCATTGTATACTTAATGATTTGAATCAGTTGCTCAACATCAGAATGAAT
This sequence comes from Alouatta palliata, assembly GCA_004027835.1. Classification (NCBI taxonomy): domain Eukaryota; kingdom Metazoa; phylum Chordata; class Mammalia; order Primates; family Atelidae; genus Alouatta; species Alouatta palliata. The sequence continues at coordinate 67,894 of PVKV010006383.1, forward strand.
TATTATCTGGTCATACCGATTTCAGACTCAAAAACATAATTAAGTGCCTTTCTCTAAAGCTCAGCCGATCACACCTTGCTGCCAGTGGATTAATCTGTTAGTCTACTTGCAGAGCTTCAGAGGTATCAGGGTATTTTTTTTTAATGTTTCTTCCAATTGTTTTAGTTCAGAACCAACGAAGTTCTAAACTGTCTCAACATAAGTTTTTCACAGCGCGGGATTTTATAATAAATACGCAGCTCATATTAGCAGTTCTTAAATCTGGCCAATTACTAGAATTTCCTGTGGAGCTTTTTTAAAAATAGAACCTTCAAAAAATACAGATTTTGATTCGGAAGCTCCGGGGATGGGGCTTGGGAAAACATGCATTTTCAGAAGCACTCCAGTGATTTGGATGAGAAGCCAGAGGCAGCAATCAGGGCTCCCTCACACAGGTGGCCTCACTGTAACCCCGTGCGGCACGGGGAAGCCACAGAATCACAAGCTGAAGTTCAGCGTCCGAGCCTACACCAAGCCAGTGATCAACAACAATGAGGCGTTTGAAGAACAGAGTTCTGCCTTAAAAAAATAGGTACCTACTTTATGCTGTTGTCTGAACTGAGTACATTTTGAATGTCATAGAGAAATTATTCATAGGCACGTGTACTTGATTCCAGAAACAGGCCCAAAGTGATGCTCCTGGGAGGGAAGGATCCGAAAGCCAGGGTCTTCGAATCTACAGTAGCAGCATCGCCAAGGGGCACATAAGAAATGCAGAATCCCAGGCTCCACTTCCAGCTGCCTCTTAGTAAGATCCCCGGCGATCTGTGTGCACATTAATGAAAAAACCACTCGAGCCGGAAAATCACCACCATGAAACAAAAAATCGTAACCAAAACCACCACGGCAGACCACGGGCATCCAGAGGGCTCAGGTGGGAGGGGCACAGGATGGTGTCTGGGAAGCCTCCGGTCTGGGCTGCCTGGCTTCCACACAGGATCCTGAGGCAGTTTCTCATGACCCCAAGCCCTGATGTTCTGAGAGCTCAATCTCAGGGCTTGGGTGCACCCCGATGCCCCAGAAACGCACAGCGTCACGTGGAGTCCCACATCTTGAAGGACAGTGCCATGTGGTGCTCCCACGTTTGCTCTTGCACCAGGCCTCACAGAAGCCTGGGGAGGTGGGCAAGGCGTGTGGCATCTCAGAGACATGGGCCGGCGAGGTGGCACTAAGGAGAGCACTCATGCTCCTCCCTGTATTCTCCACGTGCCACCATTGAGGCCACTCTGTGGCTGTCCTCTAGGTATTGTGTGCCTTAGCCAGATCTCTATTCGACCGGGCATTCAGACCCCACAGAAAGCAGCATCCCCGCGGAGCAGAGGAGACACTCCCATCTGCAGGATCCCCCCCTGCAGTCTGTGCCCACCATGTTCCTGCCACACCCCTTCTCTGCACCGATCTCCGCCTGGGAAGGCACCCGTATGGGCTATACCTGTGGGCTCCAGCACCTTCTAGATTCTCACTGGGCCCAACCAATGGCAAGCACAGCAGGAATCTAAAAGAGAGGGGAGGGTGAGGGCGGGTGCTGACTCCAGGGTCCCTTCCCTGAGCAGTCATCTTGTTGGGTAACCACCTCTCTCCTTGGCCCTTGGGGCCTGTGGGTTGTGCTGGTGCATTTCTGCCAGCCCTGGTGCCTGCACTGTCCTCTTGCCTCTCTTCCCCTTCTCTACCTCAATCCCACACAGCCACCAGATGAAGGTACGTTTGGGCAAGAGGCACTTCCCAAGAGTGGCTGCCGGGGCTTCCTTCGCCTGGTTCCGCTTTCATTACATGAATTCTGAGCAGACAAAAGGCTTCCAGATACTGCCGACATTGTTATGGTGGGTGAAAGGACTCCGGAAAGGTGGAAAAGGCGTAGTGGAAAACAACAATGACAAGATGCCTGCAAGCAGGTGGGGCACACCTCCCTTGCCGGGACCCTGACTGCTGTGCCAGGCACCTTTGGGCCTGTCCTACCTGCAGGAACACTTGCCGTGTGGGTAAGGTGTCAAGGAGGTGACTCCTTCCCCACTAAAACACCCAATCAGACCTCTGACAAGTCATTATTAAGGGTACAATCTGTCCACAGACCTCATTTTATACCAGCTTTGGGCATACAAGGTCCAAACACCTGAAAAACAGAAAGTAATTTCACTCTGTCTGTCACTCCGTCTTTGGGTCGACGATGACAAAGTGGCACTGAATAAGCCCCGCTTCTCTTGCTCCTTCTCCCTGAACAGTGGTTCTCTGAGGACAGCCAGCCTAGACACCTTCCAGAACAATTTCCTTTAAAAGGCAGAGGAAAGTATTCAGTGCATCTGTCACTGACCCCTTGAAATTAAGCTCCAGAAATAAATATCCACACACATGTAAGGACAGCCAAGTCAGTCTCAACTCCAGACAAGGGACCACGAAATGTTCCAACGGAGGGAGCTGATCAAGAACTCACCTTAGGTTTACAAGTCCTTCATCTCAAAGCCAAACATCACACCGCCAAAAAAGGAAGGGAGAGATTCCTTCAGGTCTACACACTAACGAGAAGCAACAGGGACCTGCAGCTCATGCACTGGCTTTCAAACTTCCAGCTGTTTCTCCAGCAAAATTCAAGGACGAGTCCAATGCACTGAGATGCTGGTGGATCAGCTCTGGGGGTGAGGCTCAGAGCCCAGCTTCTGCCTCCCGAGAGAGTACTCAAGGAACCAACCTGGAACTTGTGGAGTGAAGAACCTCCTGGCAAGACCGCATGCTCCTGGTGTCCAGATGGAAGACACTAGATCAGCTATGCACAATTTTTGAGGGCAGACTCTCAGAGCCCTATAGCTCGTGAAGGTCCCCCAGCCCCAACCACATCCACTTCCCAACTGCGGGACTAAACTGAAACAGTGTGACTGAATTTGGGCCACATGAAGGTGTATCCATGGACACACAGCAATAAAGGTGAAACTTTCAATCAGGTCCATAGACTATAGCCTGAAGTCCGGGCTGATATCATAGGTAAGTTTTTACTTAGTTGACGGTACTTTTTTTCAAGGCAGAATTAAATTGGGAGATTTCATTTTAAAATTGGTGGGTTCTGGGGTCACTTAGAAAATGAGAGTATCTGGGAGCTGTGGGCCTGTGTCTGTGAACAAGAAACTGACAGTCTCTCTCTCTCTCTGGATCTGTCTGTAGAGTCTGAGTGGGTCTGCTGTTGCCCAGGCTCACACCTACCTACACGCAGCCCCGCCACCCCACTGCACTCAACCCACCTCCACTCTTGAACTTTGGTTAGTCTGAGTCATAAAACCTTCCAAAATATGCAGAGGAGGAGTCTCATTCCAGAAGCAAAACATTTCCGATTTTCTCTTAAAGGAGTAAATATCTTTTTAAATACATATACCCATCAACTATATTTGATATCAGTTAAATTTGCTTTCAGAAAAACCAACTAACTGTGACATAAAGAAACAAAAGTATTTTCTGTGATAATGCAGAAACACATTTGTTTAACTAAAAAAAAAAAAAAAGTTACAGAGGGTCAGAAATATCGTTTCTGGGATCCAAACACAGTACTTGCCTTTCAGCGTAAACCCACATGAAGACACCTGCTTTAACGCTGAGGCAAACCAGTCATCCACGGCCTGAGCCACGACACTGTGGAAGCTGCCATGCTGGCTTAACAGGCTCGTGGAGCATCTCATGCCACGTGTCAGCGGTCCCGGGCCAGTGGCCACACTTTGAGGCATTTCCACTTACTTTCAGTAAATCCATCAGTCAAACAAACGAACCACCCCCAAATGTGGAGTGAATATTTTTAATAACCGTGCACAGTCCAAATCTAATTATAGTAGGTCATACTTTCTCATGCTTATTTTTATATACATACACATGTGGAGTCTAATGCGTAATCTCATCTCTGTCCCTGAATGAATGCCATTAACTCACTGACCTACTAATGCCGTCCCGGCATCTACTTCTGTTACGTCAGCGTCAAGCAATACCTGTGTTACCAGACAGGAGTTATGAACACTTTTGGATATACCTTTAAGCATAAAAGTTTTAAAATCTGTTTAAAATCACTGTATTCTCTCTCAAAATACTCGAAGGCTAGTGTTTTCACTGACGGGTAATTCATTTCATGTTAACGAGTTATGAATTAATGCTGAAGTTCTGAAGTCTTCATTTGTGAAAGAAGCTGATGACTTTGATTGCCTGAGAGGTGAGGATCCTGGCACCAAGACGAGTCAGGAGACAAGTATGCCAAACACTGTTCTACACACAGTCAAGGTCAGCCCGAAGCAGTCCTGCGGAGGCGGAGGCCTCATGCCCAGCCCTTTAGCCTGGTTAAAGGGCTGGGGACCTAAACCCACATGGCCACCAACGGTCAACAAAGACACCAAGGTCTGCTGTTACTATACTGATTAGTTAAATCAAATTTTCACACCTAGACCTGACAGCTAAAAGGGTCTAGGTGTGAAAGGCCCGAGTACTTGCTATCCAGCCATTAAAATTACTAGTTTAAGAAGGCTACTAGAATGAGGGCTGCATTCAGAAATGCCAGGAGGATTGCAAGGTGGATGGGGTCTGCATGAAGCCATGTCTCAACTCTTAGCCCCAGTAATGCCTAGGAAAGAGAGCCTCTTGATTCTGTCTCCATAAGGGAACACCTCGACACACAGCTGTTTTGCTACAGAATTTCATTCCTGTGTCTGAGAAATAAGATATGAAGCTGGGGTCTTTTACACGTGGGCAACTCTGAGCACCATGGTTGGAAATATTCTTTGCAGGGTGGTCTGTATTTCCCTAGAGGGACGACACTGTAAAAGCCAGATTAGAATGTCCTCCTTCCTGGTATAGACAAGGTAGGTCTAACAGGTGGTTCTAATTCACCAACCTCAGGCCAGGGGCAAATACAAGAGGCTCAAAAGGAATCTTCTACCACCCCCCCACCCCCACCAAACCAAGGGGACACCTGTGTTCGAGGATGAATACAAGGACGTGGCCTCTTTGGTGGTGAGTACTCTCCTCCCTTCCCTTCCCCCAACCCCTGCCTTCACCAGCACATCCCACCCACTGCTGCTGGCAGTCAGCACTCCATGGGCCTCAGTTTCTTCTCATGGTTTGAGTGTAGAGATAGGCAGGTGCTCTCTGCTCTGTGGTATCTCGCAAGGGATGTTGACAGAGGGAACAGACTGGTGTGACGGGGCAGTGTCTACTTCCAGAAGCGGGCACATCTGTTTGCTGTTCGGGACAATCAAGGTCACTTTCCAAGGCAAACTCTGGACAGGCTTGCTTACATGCTATTATTAAACACAGGGGTTTCCTAAGCTCAGGGTTCCTCTTACAAGGTGAGTCACTGTGTGTGCTGATGTCACCCTGCAGGAACTGAGGCTTGGGGAACCAGCGGATGACAATGCTGATACTCTCAGTACTGCTACTGCTGTAAGAGACTGTCATTCATCTTGATCCAGGAGTCTCATCACCCAGGAACCTACTGCAGGCTAACCTGTTAACTCGCGGGTAGGGGAAGATGGAACCCGCATGCAGTCGCTGTCACCTATTCTAACCTGAACCTTCCAGCGTGCAGAGCAGCTGCATGGAACTGAGCCCCTGTGGGGCTGAGCACAATGAAAGAAGGAGTCACTGTCTTAGGAGACTGACAATCTAGTCTAGCAGAAGGTATCAGGTAGGTCCACATGTGGCCCAAATGCAAGGCAGAGTTACACAACAGCGGCCAGAAAGTACAAGGGGCAGGGAGCCCAGCCCTGCTGGAAGGTACCGGAAAGGCTCCAGGGCATCCTGCAGCTTTTAGACTTTGGAATTAGGCCCATCTAGATAAAGAATAGACGGAAAGGGGCGATACTACCTTAGACTATTTCAGGACCACCTACACCACTCTTCCGATCGACTTACCAGCTGCAAAGTTTTCCAGTCCAATTCTTTCTTTTCTCTTTTAAGATTTCTCTTTCACGTCTTCCAGATTTAAATCATACAGATACACACAAGCATGGCCACTAAAAAGCACGTGCTAGAACGTTCAGAGAGCATTGTTCGTGACGGCCCCACGCTGGGAATGACGGCGCTGTCCATCCCTGTAGGTACCTCACGGTGCAATGGAACATCACACCACAGTAACAGCAAACTACTGACACGGGCCACAACAGGGACGACGTCATACATATCACAGCCAGCACGAGAGCGCCACGTGTTAGGAGCCCCTTCAAGGACGGGCGAAACCCATCTACGGAGTGAGAAATCAGATGGTGGTCACCCTCATGAATGGGGTGGGGTGGGGTGCACGTGGCAGGAAGGAGTCCATGGGGGCTGGCTACCTGCTGCTTCCGGATGTGACTGCCTCCCCTGTAAACGTGGCTACAGCTGAGGATTCTGTACTTCTCATGTGTATGTTGTATCAGTAATATTTATCCAATTAACTAGAAAATGTCATTTGAATGGTTTGTGAATGCAGAGGTCAAGTCAGCAGGTGTAAGAGATAAAACAGGGTTGTGCAAGGAAACAGTTTTACCAGCAACAAATCCTTGAAAACTGGTCCAGCCCCAAACAGTATAGGATTCTGGTTTCCATAGAAAGACAAGTGATAAAAGGAGCTTTTTGGCACTGCACCCCAAATGTTATTTGCGTTACCACGAAATACATGATTGACGACTTGGCCCATTCTGAACTCAGAAAGAGCGTTTCCTCAAATACCCCATCTACGGATCAGCTGGTCCTCGCCCCGATTAGCAGGGGGCGGTTGCATTACCATGCTAATCCATGTCCTCCCAGCGCCACTTCCTTGATATGGATATGTGTGTGTGCTTACTGCACTGCCTTGATTAGTGCAAGCTTCCATGTGTCAAAAGCGCCAGATTCCTTCCAAAGAATAATTTTAGCTGTACTTATCTCCCTAAAGTGGAAGAGTTGATTTGAAAAGGTACTTACCTCCACCATATGCTGTTTTTCTTTAAACAATTTGCATTTCAAAGTGAATATGGCATTTATATCTGAATGAATATCAGTATGTCGCCTGAACTGATCTCAAATGAGCAGGAAAAAGATGCTGGTTTTCTATTGAACAAGAATGTTTTCATCCACCAAATGACATCAAAGACAGAATCTCTCTTTTAAGCTACTGGCTTATTACATTAAAAATAGCCTGTCCTGATTTTTAAAAACATACTCTGAAATGATGGCTTTTCATAGCATTCACATAAAAATTCACTACAATAACTTCCTTCAAAAGACAAAAGTTCATTCCCCACACCTTCCAATTTTGGCCTATCTTTACAAATAGGACATAACTTCACCAAAGCATTTAACTGGGAAAATGACACTTGGCATTTGACTTATTTAAATAAGCCTGAAAAGAAGAGCAGCTATTGATGATGGGTGACAGCGAACTTTCGTGTACATAGACAGAGGTTGGGGAAAAAGCCAAAAAGGATTCCAGGAGCACCTGAGTGTAAAACAGGTATTTATTCCCACTGCAGAACTGTGTACCTTTTATTTAAAAAAAATCATAATTACAGGAAGATGACTGATAGGAATTCTCCCTTCTCCTCTGGAGCCCTCACCCTTCGAAATATTCAGGGACTGCTTTTTTAGGTCCCATCCCATTCATAGACAGCTTCAAACATTATAAAAACTCAGCGTGAGCGGCTCCCTTGCAAACCCTACAGCTGCACCACACCCGTTCTGAGCATGCGTGGGAAAACCAGGTTCCCTGGCATCACAACTGGATGAAGGAGGCGACGCTAATGGTCACATCACTTCAAACTAGGCCTTCGCCATCTGTTCCGTCCTCTAATTACAAACCCAAAAAGAATATAATTCACAACACTACCATAAAAAGTGAGACACATGATTTAAGGCCTGTGAATGGGGCCCATTCGCTCCTGTATTTGCATTGGAGATCTGCCCTGCTTTTGGCTAGCAGAATTTCAGGCTAAGAGGATTTTTTTCCGAGGACACATTCGGTATCTTAGAAGAGGTAGGCATTCAGAACTCTGCATCCTGTGATACTTGTTTTGGAAAAGAGTACAATTTAACACATCTGCTACGGAGAAACAAACCTGGTGTTTCTTGATACCTTTTTTTGTAGTTAGAGATTTTCCATGTTATGTTTATCAGAGACAAAGTTCAGAGTTCAGACCTAGTCACAATGACAGATGTAACTGCTACTAAATACAGCTATGTGGCCAGGCTTAGGAGTCAACATCATGGAATTATACAGCTCATGGCTCTTCCCTATAATGTAGAAAGAGCTCATTGTGCGCTGCTTTCTCCCCGTTCTAATTATAATGTCAAGGAAAAAATAATGGGGGCCTATTTTGCTGTACTGTAAAAATTTACTTGGCAAAATTACAGATATACAAATAATGTAAACTAAAATCTCATTTAACAGATCAATTTTTTAATTGAACAAATGCATACATTTTTCTTGGTTACGACCACAGAAAAGATGTTACTTTACATACTTTAATATGATTTCCTAAGCATTTTCCTCATGCTGTTATATAATCTTTATAATAATTTTAGATATGTAACATTATTGATTTAATGTAGATAATTTATATTAACATTTTTGTACTTCTGGATAGGGGTTGTTTATAATAATTTTAGATATGTAACATTATTGATTTAATGTAGATAATTTATATTAACATTTTTGTACTTCTGGATAGGGGTTGTTTCCAATTTCTGACTGTAAACAACACTGCAAAGGACATCTTCTACTTTTGAATTTGCCTTAGGAGAAATTCTCAGTAGCATTATTACTGGAACAAACAGCATAACATATCTTTCTGATTCATGATATATGCTGCTAATTAATTTTCTTAATGATCAGTAACTAAAAGAAGATTGAACCTGGGCATCTTTAAAACAACTTAGTCCATAACTTGTAAAGTGGCTAATAATAGTAATGCTGACAGTGTGCCCCATGCGGTTAATCTAATGATCAAATTATGTAAAGCACTCTGTAAACTGCAAAACCTCTGCAGATTCACTTATTAATCTCATCAACAGTGGGTTTTCCCATCTCATTTTTTTTTTAAGCAAAAGCTTAATATGGTGATGTTGCTAATTTTGTTTGTCTTTAAAATCCAAAATATCTGAATATTTTCCTTATGTTTCCCTTGTAATGGTGTCTCTTCATGTATAAGCTGTGCCTGCCATCTGCCTCCTGTTTGCTTTAGTGGTATAGCTGGCATCATTTCGCTTGAGCTCACTCATTCCCTCAGTGAGTATTTACTGAACACCCACCATCGACTAGTGAAGAGCTTGGTGCTGTGGAGAACTCCGTGACACCCCCATCTTCCCACATTCTAAAGGGCTGATGATCAGAGAGGTGCCCATGTTGTCAGAGATACAGTTTACAAAAGAGGAAGGAGAGAAAGAAAAACACCCTGCACTCAGGTGCCAGGCACATGCAGTGGATGAAGGACACGACCTGACAGCAGGTGACAGTGAGCTACAGTGCCAGAGCCATTCTTACCCTCCCATCCCTGGGTGACTGCTCCACGCTAGGGGTGGATATAATGTGGCATTTGGTACAATTCAAGACAAAATATTTACCATGTCAGATGCTAAGTTCTCATTTAAGTATTTATATTTAAAAATAATTACAGGCCAGGGGCAGCGGCTCATGCCTACAATCCCAGCACTTTGGGAGGCCGAGATGGGCGGATCACCTGAGGTCAGGAGTTCAAGATCAGCCCAACCAACATGGAGAAACCCTGTCTCTACTAAAAACAGAAAATCAGTCGGGCGTGGTGGCGCATGCCTGTAATCCCCGCTGCTTGGGAGGCTGAGGCAGGAGAATCGCTTGAACCTGGGAGGCAGAGGCTGCGATGTGTCACTGCACTCCAGCCTGGGCAACAAGAATGAAAGTCCGTCTCAAAAAAAAAAAAAAAAGTGTTTAAGTATTTATTCTAAAGACAAAGTTGCTTTCTCCAGCCATACAGCCCCACAGTGAACAGAAAAACAGATAGAGTCCAGACCCAGTTACAATGACAAATGTAATGACTACTAAATACAGCAACGTGTCTACACAGAATTCAACGTCCTAGAACCAGACAGTACACAGTGACCTCCTAAAATGCAGCATTTTATTCTGATCTTTGCAGAACATCGTGTGCCATTCTCCTTTTCCCATTTTTATCTGCTGAAGGAGCACATGCCGCTCCAGATTCTGACAGTGTTTATGGAGAGAGCCATCCCACGGCTTGCTTGACCACAGTCCATCTCCTGGTATGAGTTTCAAGGACAAGCTTACATGCAACAGTGAGGGTGAAGCATAGAAGCACTATGAAAATGGAGAAGAAAAGAAATTTTCTTTGGTGACTTCCTTTGCCATGAATAATGGTACTATCTTTAAAATATTATTTCTCCTTTATATGATCAATGCAACGGTTTTTTTTTTTTGAGATGGAGTCTTGCTCTGTTGCCCAGGCTGGAGTACAATGGTATGATCTCTGCTCCCTACAACCTCCACATCCTGGGTTCAAGCGATTCTCCTGCCTCGGCCTCCAGAGTAGCTGGGACTAAGGTGTGCACCACCATACCTGGCTAATTTTTGTGTATTTTTAGTAGAGACAGGGTTTCACCATGTTGGCCAGGCTGGTCTCAAACTCCTGACCTTGTGATCTACCTGCCTCGGCCTCCCAAAGTGCTAGGATTGCACAGGCGGAGCCACACTGTGCCCGGCGGACAACACTGTTTTGAGGGCAGCTTTCTCTGGTTGTCTCTGATTTTCATAGTCCTTTTCCAGGAGTAGGGGGACACACAGCTCTATCCTGAGAAGTATTCACTTCTATTTCTTTCTCTGTCTTCCAGTTCTTACAAAATGATCTCACCAATGAATTGAGCAATGACATAGGGAAGATGAAGAACTGAGGAATACCCTGGCTCACAAGTCTGATAACATGCGGTGGGTTATGGGTTTGTTGGTTGGGGATGTTGCTGGGTTTGACCACTAACTGGAAATACTTCGGAAAGACAAACGTTCGCAGTATGACCAGTAACTCAAAACAATGGGCCACAAGGTTTCGAGACAGAAATATGTCACGATTACTTCGAAAAACTCTCTTTTGCCAGTGTGGGAAAGGACTGCAGAAAGCAGGGAAATGGCGGACTCAATTGTAGCCTGGAAGAGCCAGAAGCCCCTTCCCCGCCTTGGTTCTCACTGGTCCCCCGGGCCAGCAGCTGGCTCCCCGGTGGAGGCGGCCAGGGTAACTCGCAGAGGCTCTTCCTGGCACCTCCTCTTTCCCACAGCTGACCCTGAGGACCACTTCGCTGGTCTCGGAACTATCAGCTCAGCAGCTGAAACACTGTTCCTCACCGCCCACACACACTCTTCAGAGAAAAAAGTTTCTGAAGCACCTTTTATCTACTTGTAGGTACACCTGTTACCACATCCAACTCAGGGTCCTGGCCGTTCCTGTAATGTCTCAGCTGAAATCATCAAGAATCAAGTTGCTTTAGTTGGTTCTTACAGAAAAGAACACTCCACTTAGACTTCAAATAATTGAAGCTTTCCTTAAATGGGAAGTGTGATACTTACTTAGAATTGTATACACCAATGCTCTGGATCACAGATGGCTACTACAGGGGAACACTATCTGCAGGAAACCAAGTCATCTCCTCCTCCATATCGATCACCTACATTTCACATGATGGGTAACATGCAGGAATATGTACTTAATGAAAAAATAACTGTTAGGTCACAAAACTAAGACAGGATAACAAAGAAAGAGAAATGATGGTGTATGCCTCAAAGAGTTTACAATGTAATGATGGAAACAGTATCACATCAATTTGCTGAAACCTCAGTGGGAGCAATGTATACACACGAACAATTAATAGAATGTATTACTCATAAAAGCTGAAGATGCTGCAATTCTTAAAAAGAACCAAGATGAACTTCAGTGTCTTTTAATGTCAGATTTAGCTGACTTCCTGAAGTCTAAGAGAAGCCTCACAAAACATTAACTTCTTCCCTAAAAACTGTCAAATGCTCATTAAAACCAACTCCAACACAACCTGATTTAAGAAAGCAGATATCACATGCTACTGAAATTGAAATTTTATTTCAGAAAAATAATTCTCAACCAAAAAGACTTCCATTTGCAAATGGTCTACCAAGGTGCTAGAAGTCTCCAACTTACATACTGGAGGTTGTACTCAAGATCCAACATGTGGGGAAACTCCCAGGTGGCCTCAGTCAACATGAGTGGGAAGCAATGCTCTGTGTTCCAACAAGCCTTGGCCACTCCACACGCTGGCAGGGGACAGGTGTGGACTGACACAGCTCATCCAGGGCCTGGAACAGACTCTGGACTCCAGAGTTATTAAAATGTTTTCTAGACCGTTTGAAACTAAACAAAGAAAAACTTTCTTTCCATGAGACAACAACGGGTCTAGTTTTGATGTCGCGTTATTTTTTTTAATAGCTCTTACCACTGTAACAGCAGCTTCGCGACTTTGCGTCTGCAGTGTGAGCAGTTTTGATAAACAGCCTCTGCGGGCCACACAACGGGGATAATGTATCCTTAAGTACCGCCAATGAGCTGCCATTCTGCACAGCCAATTACTTCTGTGCGTCTGTCACTCAAAGGAAAAATGACTGAGCCCATTAGATCAAACCTTTGTCACTGTTCCTAATGCACTCTTAGGCCTCATTAATCTCCGGGAGCAGCAACAGAGCCGCCGGTGCCTCATTGCCTCCCCCGAACAGGCCCACGTGAAGCCTCTCATCTCTCCCCCAAGTGCACCACGTTAATCAAGCTCTCCTTATTACCCCGGTCCCTGTCACGGCGGAGAGCGCTCCCTCTTAAATGCTCTCATTATGACCCATCTTTAGAGCCGGCTAAGTGGAAAAAAAGAGAGAGGGAGAGAGGGAGAAAGAGGACGAGAGAGAAAGAAGAGAGGAAAAAGCAAGTCCGATCACATTAATATTCATGACAATAATTAGTATTCTAGGTCACTGAATATTCATGCTATTAGTTTGGTTTTTTATGGGTTTGCTGGATGTCCTGATTGCTGAAGTGTGGAGAAAACAGCATGGCTGAGACTTTAGATGTCAACGGCAGTTCAATACTCAAAACACATTTGCTGTCCCCGCCTCCCCCACCTCCCCTGGAAAATCAGCTTCAACCCTCCTGACGGCTTTAATATTTCAAAACCGCTGGGGGCCTCAAGTGGGGAAGGGGGGCATGTGGAGGAGAAGGGGAAAGGTTTCCTTTGACAAAGGTCTAAGCATCAATCTGGTTAGGATAAAAACATAGCCATAGTTGCAAAAACCCAACAAAGACACACTTTAGAGACAAGAAGATATCTGTCATCCTAGAACAAAAATGTCACAACCAGGAGTTACAGAATAAAGTGACCACAGGACACAGAACTGGAGCAGATGGCTCCATGGAGATCCATGAAAGTACGGAAGAGCATTTCTTCTGTCTGCCCCTCGCTGCCATGAGAGTGGGATGCTGTCTGTTGTGGGGGCGTGGGTTTGTGAAGTCTAAGCCCTACGTCCACTACATCTACTCAAAGGCCATGTAAACCCTTTATTGTATTTGAAAAATTAATTCAAGAACATAATTTCTCTCCCCTCTTCCTTGCTTTTGGCATCACTATTATGACGAATTAATGATAAAATTCTGTGAAGTCAGCATCAGCCAAGCTTTTGAAAGGCATGCCGTGTGTGCCCCGTACAACAGAGGTGAACATCATTTCCCCATTTTAAAGACAAGGAAGCTGGGGTTTACAGAGAAAACTTCAGAAGGGTCTGAGATGGGAGAAGTGGGATTCTATTTAGTGATTTTGACACCAAAACCCTTGCTCTTGGCCATTATGTTGTCCTGCTCGCTACTTAAATGTGAAAATAACTGTGGAAGCTAATACAATTCCGCATTCTGTTACATGTGGATATAGCTTTCCCAAACCAGGCTGGCCAAACATTCATGTCAGAAAATACCTGACATTTTACCTCCTTCTCTGGACATATACCTGAAATCAAAGTTGGGAAGTTTCTCTCAAATGTAGCTTCTGCTAAATCTCCATTAAATGGCAACTTAAAATAGTGTAAGTTCCAGGCCAAAGGAATGGAAGCTGATAAAGGCCACGGACATCCTTAGAAGTGAGTGACTTTGAATAAGGAAAGAAAGGTTTAACCTGGCCTGAATAAATATCTTTTGGATTCTTTTTTTTTTTTCTGGAGTAGATCCTTAAGTAATTTTTTCAAAACCCTTTAAGACGAAGATATTGTATAGCCCTGTATATGTCATCTAAAAATGTCATTTTTTCTACCTTCGTTTGATAAGTAGTGTCTTTCCATAGGCTTCTAGGTTCAGAATTATTTGTCTTTAGGAGGGAATACTTCCATTACCTTTAAGAACGCATGTTGCTCCTGAGAAGTCTACAGTCAGAGTTCTCCTCTTCTGTAGGTAACCTTGTTCTTCTCCTATTTTAGGTGATTTTAAGATTTTATTTTTATTTTTGCAGAGCCTCCTCTCCCATCCAACTTGACACCTGATTGTTCAGATATCCTTACTTGCCTCTAGCATATTTTCTTCTGTTTTATCTTTGACTATCAACATGTCTTTAGCCACGTTCTTTATAGTATTTAACTTACCTACTGAATTTTTTATTTTTGCAATCTTTATTTCTAAAATTCTTTCTCCTATAGTATTTTCACATATTCTCTTAATTTTTTTTTGGGACAGGCCTTCTGTTGCCCAGACTGGAGTATAGTGGCATGATCATGGCTCACTATAGCCTTGACCTCTTGGGCTCAAGCTATCCTCCCACCTCAGCTTTCCCAGAAACTGGGACCACAGGCACTTGCCACTATGCTCAGCTAATTTTTACATTTGTTAGTAGGGACAGGGTTACACCATGTTGCCCAGGTTGGTCTGGAACTCCTGGGCTCAGGAAATCTGCCTGCCTTAGCCTCCCAAAGTGATGGGATTACAGGCGTGAGCCAACGTGCCTGGCCAAACACATGTTCTCTGCTTCATTTTACGAGTATGATTAACAACTCACCTACTAAATGTCACTCTTTTTCCTAAGATCAGTCATTCTTCACATTTTTGCTGCTGGTTCCCACAAACATCTTCGTTGTCCATTATCTATGAATAAGAGCATGTGGGTGGATGGGACAGATGTAGGGTTTTCTCTGCAGCCTTGGCCAACTTCTTCCTGAATGAGAAGGCTGATTGTGCGCTTTGAACAGGGATATCATCCACGCTGACCGGAGGGTTTCATTTTCGACCTACCGTGCGGGGGCTGTGGGTAGGCTGGTGTGCTTCACACCACCTGCGCTCAGAACTGCCTTGCCTCTCCCCATTCCTTTCCCTTCCCCTGTGATTGTGAGGATGTTTGAGTCTCACAATCATCTCCGTTGCCCTCTTTCGAGCACCAGCATCCACATCAAAAGCTTCTGCTTTCCCCAGGCAGGCTGCCTGTGCCAACGCATGCTCTCTTGGGGGTGTTGGTGGCAGGGACAACACTGGCCAGCTCTCCTTTATCGCACAGCCTGCTGCTGTGCCCCAGCCCACTCCTGCATTCCACGACCGCCACAGGGAGCCCAGAGCCACCCCATCACCACTGCAGCTCTCTGCTCTCATCAATGCTTGAGCACCAGAGGATGGCTTGAGCCCAGCCATCAGCAGAGCACAAGGCAGCTGCTCTGACAGTGCGTGTTTCTCCCAAGCCCACGACAAAAACCGACATGAAGATGACTACATTTCCAGCGCTTTAATGTGTGAAACGTGGTCACTATTTCGATATAGGCAAATCACTTCCCAAATTCGAGGAATATCCCACCCCCAACCCCTCCAGGTATTTTCTGTTCAGTTACTCCATGAGTCCCTTCAGCACTTAATACTCCTCACAGTGATCTTACTTGTGTGTTTAACTTCGGACTTCCCCACCCCCATGGGAGTGTAAGGCTCCCGGAGGGACAGTCTTGTCCCTCAATATCCCCAATATCCAGAGCATTAATCAAGGGTGGGCACATACCAGACTCAGTAACAGTGGCAAATGAACAGCCCAGGAGGCGAAGCAATACAATCTCTGAACCAGTAAACTGCTGGGAGAAATTAAAAGTCAACGCTGACACACAGTTAGGCATTCTAGTATTTGAAATATGGAGTGCATTATGACTGTGTGCTAGAGAATCAAGAGAAACATCCAATAGCTATTCCAACTAACAAGAGTTCAGGAAGACAGCTGAATATAGAAAACACAAAAATTGGAAGCTTTCTTTTTTTCTTTTTTTTTTTTTTTGAGATGGAATCTCGCTCTATTGCCCAGGCTGGAGTGCAGTGGTGCGATCTTGGCTCACTGCAATCTCCGCCTCCCAGGTTGAAGTGATTCTCCTGCTTCAGCCTCCTGAGTAGCTGGGACTACAGGCATGCACCACCACTCCCGGCTAATTTTTGTATTATTAGTAGAGACAGGGTTTCACCATGTTGGCCAGGTTGATCTCGAACTCCTGACCTTATGATCCCCCTCCCTTGGCCTCCCAAAGTGCTGGGATTACAGGCATGAGCCACAGTATCAGGCCTGGAGCTTTCTTTTTTCTTAGCAATTAGATGACATAATATACCCCACCCCTCTAAAAAAGATTAGCTTCACAATGCACCAAAAATTACAAACTAACAGAATAGATTAACAAGACATGTCCAGCAACTAAATGAAAAAAAAAAAAAAAAGCTGAACTTTGCTGGAGGCTATAATGCAAATTTGAATAAATTGGGAAAGAATAGTGTCCCATGATAAGAAACTCAACATAGTAAAGATGTCACTTCCTCCATAATTAATAGCTTAAAAGCAATGCCAGTTAAAGCCATGATGGGATTATTTTTATTATTTTATTTACGTGCCTGTATCACAGCCTCAGGAGGACCCGATGTAATGTGCCCCAATGAGGGGATTATTTTTATCAGGGAGGAGAAGGTTTCAAGTTATTCTTTAGTTCATTTGAGAAAAATAAATGGGTAGCAGTAGCCAAGAAAAACTGAAAGATAAAAGAGAAATACTTAACGGTGTTATATGACCAGATAGAAACCGTAGAAATCTAAGACTCGGGGGTAAATCGACATAAGGTAAGACCATGCAGGGATACCAGGTCTCGGAATACATCCAAGAGGCTAGAAACACAGCCCACGTGAGGACATGACTGACCTCTGCAACAAAGGAGACATACAGAATTCACAGGGAAAGAAAAAAACTCAACAGAGAAAGGACAGTTGATTATTTATTTGAATAAAAAATTCAATTAGATTTCTGTCACACACAATAGACCCAAACAAATTAAAGGTGGATTAGGGGCTAAATATACACATATACACGTATACATACACACACATAAAGATATATACGCATATACATATATTCACACACACATATAAACACGTACATATATTTTTAAGGGAAAAAAACTAATAAAACTAAAACTTAGAAGTATACATATATAAACTGCAATCTTGTTTTGAGATTATTAAAGGCTTTTAAAACATCTTAAAGTAGAAATCACAACAGTAAAAGATGATCTGATTATAGATAAAAAACAGGGAAAACCTCTCTGTGTAAAGATGACCATAAAATTTAAAAGACAAATAATAAACTGGGTAAATATCTGCAAAGTATATTTATAGCCTAAATATACAAAGAGTTCTTAGATATCAACAAGAAAAAGACAAGAACCTAGTGCAAAATGGGCAAAGGAGACACCTAAACAATCAATCACAACGTAAGAAAACTGTGCCTCTTCAACCTTGCTACCATTTGAAGAAATCCAAATAAACAAAACATGAGGTATTTTTACTGCTCATCAGATTAGCATAAATTCTAAAAATAATATTAATAGCATTAGCAAGTGTGTCAGGTGAAATAGGCAATGGCAATGGATGGGAAAAGTTTTTATATAAAACCGTTTAGAAGTTAACCTGGAAGTGTTTATCAAGAACCATGCAAATGGTTATTATACCAACTGAATGAATCATTCCACCTATGGACAGTTACTGTAAAGCAATAATAAGTGTTATCCACAAAGATTTAGGTCCATGCATGTATCAGGTCTACGTGAATGGAAGTTACGAGAAGAGATGGCATGAAACACTGAACTGATTCAATCACACTGAGATAAGAAAATGAATACAGAAATGAAAATAAAAAGAAAACCCTCAAGTTCACCCAGAACTTAAGAGACAAAACATGAGTCAATAGTGAAGAATAAGGTTAAGTAGTGTATTGAATTTTTTTGGCAAACAGGTCTTTAATACCTATTTTTAGCTAAAAGTCCATCTCTTAAATGTAGCCTCAATTTATTCAGATTGAATTTGCTGTGTTGGAATTTCTCAGGTGAGAGGACATTTTATGAATAATGACTTTAGACACAAGAAACTCAATTTTCAAAGAGCATAAAAACTCAAATCTCAAATGCCTTAATTTCTTAAAAGCAAGAAAGAATGTATCACTTTACAGATTGATGTTCATGTTTAGAGGAGGTGAATGCAAATTGAAACTTCCCAAGATTTTAATGAAGCCGCTTCCTCTTACAGTAGTGCCTCTGCCCAATTGTTCTCATAACCCGAGAATCGCCCCTGGCTTAATTTTTTTCTGATGTGATGAATCAAAAAGGAGGTGGAAATGGACTCCGTATCTACAGTGTGCACAATTTCTGGCATGAAATAGGTGCTCGATATATATTCTGCTGGAGAAAAAAAAATACATATAATATACAAAAATATATATATTATATATATTTTATATTTTTATATATTTTATATAAAAATATATTAATTAATTAATTAATTAATTAATTTTTCTGGATAAAGTACTTTATTAGCTCTGTTAAGTTACAATAGTTCATCCCTGTCTACAGTTCAGCTTTTCATTTTTTTAGTATTTATTTTTATATATATTTATATATTTAAAAAATATATTTTTTATATATTTAAAAAATATATTTTTTATGTATTTTTTTTCTCCAGCAGAATATATATTGAGCACCTATTTCGTGCCAGAAATTGTGCGCACTGTAGATACATATATACATATATTTTTTTCTGAGATGGAGTGAGACTTTTTTCTCACTTTGTCGCACATGCTGGAGTAGAGTGGTGTGAAGTGGTGTGATCTTGGCTTACTGCAACCTCCACCTCCTGGTTTTAAGTGATTCCCCTGCCTTAGCCTCCTGAGTAGCTGGGATTATAGGCATGTACCACCACACCCAGCTAATTTTTGTATTTTTAGTAGAGATGGGGGTTTCCCTATGTTGGCCAGACTGGTCTTGAACTCCTGACCTCAGGTGATTCACCCACCTCGGCTTCCCAAAGTGCTGGGATTACAGGTGTGAGCCACCGCACCTGGCCAACAGACACTTTTTGAATAAATAAATGAATTTATGTAATGTACTAATGTAATAAAGCCTTCAGCTTTTTACTCACTACAGATTTTTTTTTTCCTGTGCCCTTCTTTTCTCTCTCCCCATAGTTAACAAACCACCCTAATAAGAAAAATCTCACGGATGCCTGGAAGAAAGATCAGCAGGTCATAGGAGCCCCTGTAAAATACTCTTCTCACTTTTTTGGAAGGCACTCAAGTCTCCTTTAGCATAAAGCCAATTTTTATTTTGATTCGAAACAACAGCTTGTGTTTGTATCCAGCTTTCTGGGCACCTTCATGTCATCTCCTCTGACATAGCTCCCCTGCAACACAGGCAGGCTGGGCAAAGGCACCCAGCATGGCAGGAAGGAACCGGCTCGGTGACTGCCTCACACTGCGAGTGGGAGCCCAGGATGGAGGATCCAAATGTCAACTCCTCTGTATCATCTTGCTCTCACCAACCAGTGTCGTTCATGCCACAGAACTGGGCAGTCAGCACCATCCCTCTTTAAAAGCCATTCATGTTTCAGAAGAGGGAAGTGCAGCATTAAAGGCCAGAAACTCTAGCACGGCAGAAATCTGTTTTTGTTTTTTGTTTTTTTTTTTTTGAGACGGAGTCTCACTCTGTCACTCAAACTGGAGTGCAATGGCATGACCACGGGTCACTGCAACCTCTGCCTCCAGGGTTCAAGTGGTTCTCCTGCCTCAGCCTCCCAAGTAGCTGGGATTACAGGTGCCCAACACCACATCCAGCTAATTTTTGTTATTGTTGTTGTTTTTTTCTTGAGATGGAGTCTCCCTCTGTTGCTAGGCTGGAGTGCAGTGGCACAATCTCAACTCACTGCAACCTCCATCTCCTGGGTTCAAGAGATTCTCCTGCCTCAGGCTCCCAAGTAGCTGGGAATATAGGCGTGTGCCACCACGCCCAGCTAATTTTTGTATTTTTAGTAGAGACAGGGTTTCACCATGTTCGCCAGGATGGTCTTGATATCCTGACCTTGTGATCCAAGTGTCTTGGCCTCCCAAAGTGCTGGGATTACAGGTGTGAGCCCCTGCGCCCGGCCAGAATTCTGTTTTAAGAAGATTGGATGTAGGTGGGAGAGAAGAAAGAGACTTTCTGCTGGAGAAAATGCAAAATTCTTAAAGGGATTTCCCTATGTTGAAGGAGCTTGAGTGTGTGTGGGAGGACTCAAGAGGATCATCACCTTTTCTCTGATGAGCAGGCATGGGAAGGTTCAGGCCACAGAGCAATGATTTGCAAAAACTTAAATAAAATAAACAATGTCATTTTGAACGGCTTGAAACTGGGCACAGAGGCCAGGAACTTCTAAACACATCAACATTTGAGAAATTATTAGCTTTCTTTGATCCTGAATGAAAAAAAATTTCTCCTTTAAAAGAGAATACTGAGAACTAAAGTCACATTAAAGAATGGTAGATGATAATTAAAATATAATAACATGAAGTTTACATTTTATGTAGGTCAAATGGTTTCCTCTGAATATTGCTCCAAACGGTTTTTCCACTTTCAGACACACAGTTATCAGAAATGAGTTACTCTTTGACACTTTAACATTAATTCACATTTTTCAGAAGGCCCTTAGATACCCAGTTCACACATGAAACTTCACTTCCCACCACGCAGCCCTGGGAAGGCCTAGACGCATGTTTTTGTAGCTGTGACTCAAAGTACCATTTGCCGGCTGACATTTGTGGAACTGAAAGTTTAAAGGAAAAGATCAGCGACAGAAGCGATAAGGTTTCCAAACCTTAATCTGTAACGTGATAGTTATTGTCTCCGTTTAACCTAAGAGTCCAACATTGTCCTCAAGCCTGTACCATCTGTTGCTATTGAAGTGGATCTGTTAGTGCGTTTGCTGGAAGCTTACCTGAATTGGGTGAGATGTGTAAACTGCTCATGTCCTTGGATAGGCCATTGGTTTTAGGGCTGGAGATGGGAGCGCAGGCTGACGTGGCTCGGGGCGGCCTCTTCCCTGGGACTTTCACAGTGGTTCTCAGAAGGTCAATCTCCTTACCGTGAACATTCTGCATGTAATCCTGTTCAAAATATTAAACACCCAAGAGAGATTTTAAAAAAGACCTTTTACAATCTAGAACAAAAGGGTCTATCAGATGTCATGAATTACAACCCTATGACCCTTCCATTGTGAAGAGCAGTTTTAAAATGATGAGATTTTTATCTGTAGAGTACCAGTAACATCATCATTAGATGTAAATCAGAGTTTTGCTTCTGTGTCCCGAACTAACCCAGGAGATAGACATATAAGGAGAGACACCGCAGATGCCTCCTTCAAGGGGCATTAGGAAATCGGTCTACACATAAAATTCTATTGTTTGAACTCTTGCTTATCAGAGGGCACATCAGGAACCTGGGCTCCTCCTATAAATTCCAAGTAAAATTCCATGGAGTAGGAAACCATTCTGTAATAACCTTTCTGTCTCAGATGGGAAAACTATTAAAATCTAGACAAGACTGAAGCTGTCTGGTGAAAAATCAGGTGAAAACTGGAAGTAAAAAGGTCAAGTGTTTTGCTAAGAACCAGGAAGATGTCTGAGGGGTAGTTATTATGGTATCAAAAAAAAAAAAAAAAAAAATAGAGCTCAGGGATGGATATACAAAAGCTGGATGTTAGAAAAAGAAGGTGGCTTTCTAGGCCCTGGAAACAAATGACCAGCAGCGATCAGGGAACTACAGGGCAGCCTGGGTGGACAGTGACTGTTCTCTGGCAGCTCACTTAACTCACTGTGGAGTCAAACAGTACCTGGGAACTGAGCAGGGAAGCGGGGAGGGGACAAGAACTGAGAGCCAGGGAGGGGCCTGCTGGCCAGTGAGTTACCAACCCCCTAGTGCATTATCATCACTAATTATTATTTTTGGTAATGAGAATCCTTGTCTGCAAACACAGTATCTTAAGCACTCTGGACAAGTATTAATCGATGTCACATGTTAAGAAAGAATATACATTCAGTCCTCTGTAACAATGCAACAATTAAAAAAATACAAATAAGAAAATATTGCATATACATGGCATGACATGAGTAATCTAGGGAAGATTTAAGGTATACGGGAGAATGTGTGAGGGTTATGTGTAAATACTATGCTCTACTATATAAGGAACTTGAACATCTGAGGATCTTGGTATTCTGGAGGGTCCTGGAGCCAATCCCCCATAAACACACAGATATGACTGTATTTGAAAATAACTCTTGGAATAACAACATTTCAGGTGTTTTAATGCTACGCAGGAAGTGGGAATAAATATGTTCTTTCCTTGGCAGCATCTCAGTGGATTCCCTTTAGATTTGAAGATCAATAAATCTGTCTTTGTTATAAGTGATTAAGTTCAGGTGAACATAATTCCATTTCATTTAATAATTTTTTTAGAGATGGGGTCTTGCTAGGTTGCCCAGGCTGGTCTCCGCCTCCTATCCTCAAGTGACCCTACTACCTCAGCCTCCCAAAGTACTAGGGTTACTGGCATAAGCCACCAAGCTCAGCCAACGTAATTTTAGAACCGCCAAATAAACCCACATGCTGGATGCAAGGGATGGAGCCAGGGTGGGGCAGTGGGCTGCTGTCTTTTAATTGCTGAATGGCAGTTACCTGATGTTAACTACAGTGAGTTCTAAGTTTCTCTTCAAAGAATCGGTATGTCAGTATGTTCTGTTTCCTTGTCCTTTTTTCTCCATTTTAAAGTTTAACTTCCTCGTTCTCTTCCTCTCTTTGCCCGTTGTTTCAGTAAACAAACTTCCTGCCAACTCTTCCCGCCAATTCTGATCAGTAGTTGACATCTGTTCCCCCAGTTACCTGCACATATTCCTCTCACCGAAACCACATGTCCCCCTCGTTCCTCTCCCTCCTTACCGACATATTTAGAGTCTGGACTCACCCTGGTCACCTGATCCATCCTGAGTCACCCCAGGTCACTTACTCTGACCTGAGTCACCTATAGTCACCTGTTATATAACTCTCTTTCCCACTGAAACTGCTCACCCCGCCACTCTGGCTCCTACCCCTGCTCTCTTTAAAATAGCCAGTCAGAATTAGCTTAGACTGCGTGGTCCAATCCTAGCCAATAGGGGAACAACACAGCAGTAGTGGCTAACTGAATCAAGGATAAGCATCCCTTCCCCTACCTTGTTCAGGTATGTACTTGCCATTGTTCCAGCTGTGAGATGCACCCTTCTATAGAGATAAATTGCCTTGCTGAGAAAATCTGTGTTCGAGTGCTATTTCTTTTGCAGCACTGAAAATTTATTTCTAACACCTGATACAGAGAGATAGCTGGATAAAGTTCTAGAATCAATGTGCAAGCATTGGAAGCCTCTGTCTCAGGGACAAGGACACTTGGCCAAGTGTATTGAGGCAGTTACTGGGACACAGAGAGTGGCAGAGGCCAAAGCGTCCGAAAAACAGGCTGTCCACCTTTTTTTTTTTTTTTTAAGACAGAGTCTCACTCTATCACCCAGGCTGGAGTGCAGTGGTGTGATCTTGGCTCATTGCAACCTCCACCTCCTGGGTTCAAGTGATTCTCCTGCCTCAGCCTCCCAAGTAGCTGGGATTACAGGTGAGGAGTCTACCTTTTAATTGCCTGACACCACTCACACTCCAGCAGGTGAAGGAGTCACAGGTTTATCAACAAGCAAGATGTCTGCTGACAGAAGAAATGGCACAACAAAAACCACAGAGTATACAATTTCAGTTCAGGGGAGAGGAATGAAACCGTGGGTCCCCAGGGCAGAGGCTGAGAAGAGCTGTTCTCTCCCTGCCCAACCATGGGAAGGTGGGGCGAGCCTGGGGTGTCACAGCACAGACCTCCCCCTAACTAAAGTGACTTAGAGAGTGCCACATGGAGTCAAACCAGACTCAAGGGAACAGGGTGCAGGAATTCTCAACAGGAAGAAGGGCAGGAGGAGAAACTCTATTACATGAGGGCACAAGCATATTGGCTAGGGACATTCTGGCAGAGAAATACAGAACCCTGGCAGGTTCCCCTACACCAGTCCCAGAGGGACAAGATGCTTCAGGGTCCCTGGTGACCCCTGAGGACAGACCTCTTGGTGTACACAGAAAGCTCAAAACACCAAGGTCAGAACCAGGAGGAAGAACAATGGGCTGAAAGCCACTGGAGAAAGGATCAAAAACTGTGCCACAGTGGTGCCAATTCAGAGGCAGGGGCAAGGCCGGGCACTCCCCAGCACAGGACAAACAGTCCATCCAGAGAGAAAACTCTGGTACACACATGCATCTCACATCAGCCCAGAGGCCAGGACCAGAGATGCCAGGCCATCTGAGGCTGCTGACTGGCCATTTCATCTTACAGGGTGGATCAGGGAGGGTGGCCTGAATCTCAGGGTAGGCTGGTTGGGGTCAACCACAGACCCCTTGAAGAAAAGCTGTCACGGTGGGTTTCGGGTACAGGAAGGTGGTATCTGGGCTGGGAACCGCAAATCTGAATTCACCAGCCCCCGAAAGAAGACTCCACTTGGAAGTTGAGATGCTGGACTCTACAAATCATAATCAACTTTGAGAGGATGTAGACAAAGATAGCAAGTTATTATTGAGTTAATTAACTATATTAAACTAGATGGAAGGAAAGCAGAACTGGAGATACATAGGAACTCTCAGGACTGTGCTATGTTGAGGATGACAACTGAAAAGCACATCAGGCTGGGTGCGGTGGCTCACACCTGTAATCCCAGCACTTTGGGAGGCCGAGGCGGGTGGATCATGAGGTCAGGAGTTCCAGACTAGCCTGGCCAACATGGCGAAAATCCACCTCTACTAAAAATACAAAAATATTAGCTGGGCATGGTGGCTCACGCCTGTAATCCCCGCACTTTGGGAGGCCGAGGTGGGTGGATCACTTGAGGTCAGGAGATTGAGACCAGCCTGACCAACATGGTGAAATGTCGTCTCTACCAAAAATACAAAATTAGCCAGGCATGGTTGCATACGCCTGTAATCCTAGCTACTTGGGAGGCAAAGGCAGGAGAATTGCTTGAACCTGGGAGGTGGAGGTTGCAGTGAGCCAAGATCGTGCCATTGCATTCCAGCCTGGGTGACAAGAGAAAAACTCCATTTCGAAAAGCAAAGCAAAGCAAAGCACATAGCAGAGATCTCTGGTTGGTGTTGGTCATTTCTTAAAAAGCGTTTCTCTCAAGCATCTTTAATTTACTTCCATTAATATCCACTGAAAATATGCAAAACCAAGTTTCCCAACCAAAGTTAATGCTTGTAAATAATGAATTCCTTCTTGCACAGTTACTCCTTTAAAAATATCAACTTGCTATAACTTTCTTTCTTAATGCCAATTCTTAACAAATTAAAATACAATAACAGGAGTGTAATTGAGCATTTATTGCTTATGGGCTCTAAAATGAGGCTAATCAGATCGTGACTAAGTCTCAGCATGGGCTCTTTAATAGGCATGTTTTAACATACAATAACCAGGATATTTTATTCAAAATTATTACAGAAATGTACCAAGTGTCTGCTCTCCAGATTTGAATGCGGCAAGGGAAGACATTTATCTTTAACTCAGCATGGGCTAGGGGATCTGTTTTCTTGCCCGAGTTAGGCGTTGGAACCTCAGAAGAACTAGCTCTAAAAAAAAAGTTGGCATATAAAATAGTCAATCCTTATATTTCAAGGCACTGCACGTTTTAAAAAACCTTACAAAATGCATTTCCTAGTTAATAAAAGCCCTCCAAACCCAACGTTTCACATACAGGTGGGAGGTAAAGACACATGTGTCTGTGGCTTCTATTTCCTCCCAAGAGAAACGACACTGAGCTTTCTGGTTTTGAAAGAACTCACCCTTTTCATCTCTCCCCAGCTTGGCACTTGAGGAATTAAAGCTACAGCCAGTAAACAGTGTCTTTCTTAGAAGCCAAGGGGCTGTGCAGAACCTTCCCGGGTCTGAGGTAGGGACCTGGGTAAAATTAGGACAGGAAGCTTGATTTTTGATATGCAAATGTTACAGATACTACTCTTCTCCATGTTCCTTGTTGAAAATGCTGATCGAAGATAAAAGAGGAAAAACCCTTTAACAAGGCGTAAGGGTAATTCAAAGCCAAGTACTTTTAAACAGCACTTAACAAGTCCCTGGGGTCCACTCAAGAGCCAGGCCCCCCAGAGGTGCCATCTCCTGCCCCTCAACAGCTTGAAAAAGTAGTAATTGCAAACCTATTTGCATTTTTCTTCTCAAGTTGTCCATGCTCATCATACGGCTTATTTTTTCCAAGCAGGCGCCAGAGCAAAGGGACTGTTTGCGAACCCGCCAATCGCTTGGTAACTGTGCCTCGCTGTCCCCCTGCAACCCTGCTCCAGCACCTTTGCCATCCCTTGTTTTTTACATTTCGCTCCTAATTATGTTGCATCTATTGCCGTACACTTAATTAGCTGCATTAATGTGATTTCTTTTCACATAGTCAAGCAATTAAGAGCTATGATTGAGTTTCATTCAATTAGCCTCAACAAACATGCTAATTGATGTCCCAGATGCAAATGAGGTGCAATGAGAGAAACCTGCTAGCAATTGAGAGCCGTGTCAGAGACCCACAGCTTTCAGCTTGCTGACAGCAGCACAGCTTAACGTGGCGCCCGCTTCTGTGGGGCTGCCTTTGGAGAAGGACGCAGAGTCATTAGTGCCTCGGTGTACCAGATCGCTCCTGATACAGAGAATTAATTGAATCGCTGCTGTATCATGTTGTCCTAGAATTTCACAGTTATGTGTTCCCAGGACCGAGAGGTTACCAAAAGAGTAACACTTGGCTCCAGCAAGGAGGGTGGTACAAAGGCCTCATCAAAACACCTTATTAGGCTGCTTAAAAATATGCAAGAATTCTTCCCAAAACTACAAAGGGAAAGGTATGTACATCTTGTCTTGGCAATCCCAGAACCCACTATGTGCCTGATGGCCTCTCTTGTCCTCGGTAAATGGTGAGTTCATCTTAGTCAGCTCTGGGGCATTTGGCACTTGAAGTTAAGCTCAAAATATAGCAATCCATCAACAGTCCCTAAAAATACCCTTACGATATTGATTCTCACTGCCTCGCATCCGGAGGTTACCTTTGGCTGTCTGGTGAAAGATGGTTTGCTGATGTGTTCACGGGGGTACTAAAAGCAGTTAACAAGATCTTAAAGCTAAACCGAAATGCATAAACTATATGATTGGCAACTCAACATCAGATGAGGAAAAAAGCACAAGGCTTTGAAAATCTGACAGTGCTTAAGCTCCACTCTCTTTAAGGACAGATGATGGAATCAGTATACTCCATTTTAATGTATACTTTAAAAAAGTATTAAGACTTTTAATTTACATAGTTAAATGATGGAAAAAATAATGGAAATCTTAGTTCCAATTAGGTTTCTCCATTAAGTTCTAGTCTATAACTACATGTATGTTGATAAATATAATATTTTATGTTAATATATAATACTGAAGAGATAGATAACTCTTCAGACATACTGAAATTTGCCGTGGTTTTTTCAACATGGCCAGTCTAATCGGATTTTTCCTCTTTGCATAATCTACTTTAGCAGTCTTCAAAGTGTGGTCCTTGATACTCTATTAAGAAATTTTCCAATTCAGTAAGATTTTCAAAACAAGTCAGAAACAGCACTTGCCCTTTTACTTCTGTGTTGAAATCTGTTTTGATGGTGCAAACTTGATGGTGATTAACATGAATCAAAGTAGCAGCCCCAAACTGTACTCATCACTATATTATTCACTGGCATGTTCTTTAAGCACTAACAACAGTTTCACTTACAGATGTTCTTAAATACACCTAAAAAAAAGCGTGACTGCTTTTTAAACATTTCAACCTTTGAGTGCATGTCTTCTCAATTTCTGAGCTATGCCATGGAAAGCATGTGTAAAGCATCTTTGCTGGGTACTGAAGGGTGATGACTGTCTTGCAGAAAGGCACTTCTGTCACCGTTTGAGTTGCAAGCTGAACTAGCCACTTTTATGGTAGGACAAAACTTAGCAACTTTTCTGACAAGACTGGTGGTGACACAAATGCATTTTTTTTGACATTATATCATGAAAACTGTCACTATTTAGAAATATGCATACTTCATTTCAAAAATGCTGTTTTTCTTAAAATGATTGGGTTACGACATCACATGCATGGATGCATGTGGATACGCCTGCATGGGTAAAACACACACAAAAGATGATTCAAAGTGCAAGTCAGCTGGATGGATTTTAAGGTAGCAGAGAAGGAAAAAAAGAATTAGTGATTTCACAATGCATTACCAAGCTTTAAGAAACTGACACGTTGCGTTTTGGTGAAGTATGCAAGAGGAATACCCACAATGATCTGGAATGATGACTGAGACCTGCCCTCTTCCAATCACACATCTGCACAAGGTGATTTTCTCCAAAGACTAACCAAAACAACCTATCACAACAGATGGAAGCAAATACGAGAACCCAGCTCTCTTACACAAAGCTGGGTACCAAAGAGACCGAAAAAAGCGTAGAACAATGCAACCCTTCTCATGAATTTTTATTTTGAAAATTACACTTTTCTCAAAAATATTATTTATATTAACATATAATAGGTGGTTTATTATTGTTATTTTAAATGGATTACGTATTTAAAATTTTTCTCAGTTTGAATTTCTAACATGATGCATATCCATGGAAAAAAAATCCATATAAACAAAAGCTCTTTGGGGTCCCTCCGTAATTTTTTTTTTTTTTTTTGAGAAGGAGTCTCATTCTGTTGTCCAGGCTGGATTACAGTGGTGTGATCTCAGCTCACTGCAATTTCTGCCTCCCGAGTTCAAGTGATTCTCCTGTGTCAGCCTCCAGAGTAGCTGGGATTATAGGCACATTTCACTACACTCAGCTAATTTTTATATTTTTAGTAGAGACGCGGTTTCATCATGTTGGCTAGACTGGTCTCCAACTTCTGACTTCAGGTGACCCACCCGCCTTGGCCTCCCCAAATGCTGGGATTACAGGTGTAAGCCACCAAGCCTGGACCGTAAATTTTAAAAAGATAAAGGGGTCCTGAGCCCAAAGTCTTGAGAACTGCTAGTCTAGCTGCATGTCTGAAAACCAGTTGGCTCCCTGGGTATGCTTCTATGTACACAACTGGGGGAGGAGCAAAGGAATTAGACCTTGGGAAGAAGATATTGTACACGTTTTTACATGTGTTTGTTTCTCCTCCTGGAGAAAGAGAATGACTCATTATTCCCTATTTTCACTGCACTTCATGAATATCCAGGGTCAAAAGGAAGCAGCAATTTATTAAGTTCTGTTTTTAAAGAGCCACTCAAAAAAGAAAAAAAAAAAAGGTACGTAAGAGAAGCCATTGTAAAGTTCGCTGCTCTTCCGTTTAATATTAAATGCTAACTCCATTTAATATTATCTTCAAAGGAAGCTAATCTCTAAAGACATATGTAGGACCACCCGTTCAAAAAGATCAAATGTTCAAGTCCCACATTAATGAATAATAAACAGTAGTCTCGGACATAGTGACAGGTGCAGACCAAAGTCATGCTCTTAAAAACACGGTGAGAATATTGTAGAACTACGGAAAATCTTCAGGCATATCCCTTCAGATCACAGAACTCAAAGAAGACAATTTCTCTTCTCTCCAAAGGATCACAGTCACAATAGCAAGGTAGGAGGCAGCTTCAAAGGGGACAAATCCCACGAGAAATAATTTTGTTTCCCGAGACAGCCAACAGCAATCCAGTGTTTCACTTCCAGAACTGCCTTCCTAAAGCCCACCTGACCCATGCTTGTAAGTGCATGAGAGTGAGCAGCAGCCATGGCAGGAAGCAGGCACCTGGCCGGTCAGATGTCCAGCACTGACAGAGGCAAATGGCTCAGGCTTATGGAATTCACTGGTCTTACCATGTTCCCCATCATCCTGAAGCAGCTGGGTTGACAGACACGTGAAATGGCCTTTTGAAGTCACGATTACGACACCAACTACGTGACAATACTTTGCAGGGCTGGGGCAAAGTTCTCCAGAAGGCCATGGATGCTCTGAATCAGCATCCGATACATGGTACTGTTTCTCCCATCGCCAGGATTCACAGGTCCGGGAATCAAGGGGCAGAAACGGAAGTGGCACCACTCGCCATCACCCCTAATGACCTACTAGCAAACTTTTTGCCTCCTGTTCCCACAACATTACCTTCTGCTGGCCTGGGTGGTGGGGGGGTCTTAGTTCCAGAGGGAGGAATGCTGCCACCAAGAGACACAACACTGATTCCATTAAACTGGAAGACTCACCCGGTCACCTTGGGCTCCTCCTACCTCAAAGTCAACAGGCTAAGAAGGAAGTTATGGTGTTGGCTGGAGTGACTGACCCACACTATCAAGATGAAATCAGTCTACCACTCCATCACGGAGGTAAGCAAGGGCGGATGTGGAATATCCTTTACTTAGTAAGTGCTTTATTGGGTCTGGGTCTCCACAAGACACATGGTGAAAGAGGAGGCTGGTGAGGTCTTGTTGTGGACCAGTGGTGGCAGCTCCACGTACAATGGAGAGTCTCTTCGCTGACGGCAAAAGCAAACCTCTCTGGTCCATGTGCTGCAGAGGCCAGCATAACATGCATGGCTCAAGTCCACCAGCCCATAGGGATAAGTCATTACGACAGAAGTCAAAAAGCAGAAAATTCCACATCAAATTACGAATACAACTTTTGCTTCTTGATTGTATCTGTCTTGACTGACCCATTACATTGAGGTTTACACTGGAAGAAAGATTTTTCTCATTCTAGGTGAAATCAAGTACTACCCAGTTGTAAGCCATACATGCTCAAACCTAGCCTGTACAATGGATGCCTCAGATATGAAAACAGCTGCCTGTCTCTTCACGATTGCTGTAGACCTCTCACTATAACAGACTTCAAGGAGCCAGCACCATTCCTTTGCTGTCCTAGTATTTTTAATATTTGAGTATGACTTGAAACAACCAGATTAACAGTTAGATCCTAGAAATTTTGAGTTATACGAAAATGTTCACCATGGTGATATTACCTGTCTGGGTCTCTTTAAAACTTCAGATATCTTTGGATGAATTTGCTAACATATGCAGCACTAAAACAAACAGTAGAGTTCTGTTTGGTCGTTTGTTTAGATGAAGTTTCGCTTGCTACCCAGGCTGGAGTACAATGGCGTGATCTCAGC
The DNA here is from genome assembly GCA_004027835.1 of Alouatta palliata. Classification (NCBI taxonomy): domain Eukaryota; kingdom Metazoa; phylum Chordata; class Mammalia; order Primates; family Atelidae; genus Alouatta; species Alouatta palliata. The sequence continues at coordinate 99,470 of PVKV010006383.1, forward strand.
TCACTGCAACCTCCACCTCCCGGGTTCAAGTGATTCTCCTGCCTCTGCCTCCCAAGTAGCTGGGATTACAGGCACGCACCACCATGCCCGGCTAATTTTTGTATTTTTAGTAGAGACAGGGTTTCACCACGTTGACCAGGCTGGTCTCGAACGCCTGACTGCAAGTGACCTGCCCACCTGAGCCTCTCACAGTGTTGGGATTATAGGTGTAAGCCACAGTACCCGGCCAAACAGTACAGTTTTAAGATATCAGAGCACACACATCTGTCCTCTCAGTTCAACTCCTCTGTGTTGAATAACAATCGCTACATCGTATCTTCTGCCATTAGACCTAAGATAACATGGAGAAAATCCCACTTCGGTTTTTGCCCATGACAAATTAAGTACTTCTAATTTTTAAACTTTTCACTTAGGCCTATTTAGAAGTCTCCTATATGTATTTTTCCCATGCACTGCTTTTACAGGAATTACTGTTTTCCTAAACATAATGCCTGCCAAGGTAGTTCCCAGCACCTTGTATTAGATCCCATTCAAATGGATCAGACAATTCACTGATAACCATGCTTTTCTGATTTCCTAAAGAAGTCTTCAGAAGACAAAACGTGGCTTTCTCTTGGTGAGGGAATGACCCTCGAAATCAGAGCCTCCACAATCTTCTGAGTTGCACCTGGGGGCATGTTATTTCATCATTCAAGGTCCCCACGTCCACATCTTTAGAAACAGCTCCTGTTTTGTGATATTGTTGTGAGAATTAACTGAGATAATACTGAAGCACTCAACAGAGCACCAAGGCCCTCAATAAGTGTTAGCTCTTACTCCTCTTGTCCAATAAAAATACTGAAATATTTTCCCTCTGACTTTGTGTGGCAATTTCTGGAGCTAAAGGTGTTGTTCCCACTTGAGGTAGCGATTCTGACATGGTAAGTCATCAGGGTTGACCTGCAAAGCCATTTTTCACTTTGCAGCACAGCGGGGAGAAAACAGAAAAAACCTCGTCTTCCGCAAACGCATGACGTTGTCTACTTTTTCTTCTTTCTCTTCCCCCATCTTTTTTTTCTTTTTAAGTGGGGGAGGCATGTATATGGTAGTCAGACATTTTTATTGCAAAATGTCGTCTGGAAAAGATGCAAAACAAAATTGCTAAAATGGGAGGGGAAAAAAAGAAGGGGGAAAAACAAAAGGCCCCGTTCCCTTTGCTTATTGAGTTCAAAGGCATAACATGTAGCACCCTGCAGCAAATGGGAAGCTACACTAATTTTAAAGCCATAAAACGCTATCAAGTGCCCTGCGGGGCAGGACTACTCTGAAGCTAGTGGCACCTAAATAAGACACGGTTCATTTACTTCGCAGCTTAGCCTAATGTAATCATCAGCGGATTTTTAGCCTAGAGTCGTAACAGGCAAATAGCCGATGCGGCAGAGGTGGCCCTCCCAGCCATCGAGGGGGCTGCAGCTAGATTGCTGTTGATTAGAAAATTTTTCAGTTTTGACAAGTGCTTAATGAACATAAATCGCACCTTGATTGGTTTCCATTAGGGGCCACAGGCACACCTGAGAAGAAACCCAGGCCTCTCCAGCCCCGCCCCTCCCTACCTTGCAAGACCTCGGCAACATGCCCTCAATCAGGTTATGAGCCACAGAAGAAAATATTTATAAAATATAATAATGAAATTCAATTTCTTAGTGGAAGTAAAAGAACATTCCTCACGACCCCCCACAGTCATCCTCTTCCAGAGTCCTCGGCTGTGACTTAGTGTCGCTGAGGAAACCAGAGGGATGTGATTTATTTACCTTTGCAAGCATTTCTGGCCTCAATGAGTAACACTAAAAGGCCAAAAACAGAAAACAAAATGATATCAATTGGGTACAAAGGACGGCCAGAGACGACCTGAAATAGCATGCTGCGTACTGATAGGACCGTGTCCCTTGGAGGCCACTGGAAGCTGAGAGGCTCAAACCCTCAAGCCACACTGTTAAATCTGCTATTTATAGAAACACACACAGGCTCTATTTCTTCATTTATCTAGAAATGCAAGAAGGCAGGATTTTTCAATGTAGAAAATAGGTTAGGTAGGATCTAGGCTATTTGGTGGTTAAAGTTTTATAGAAACATGAGGACTTGGTCAGGTGTGGTGGTTCACACCTGTAATCCCAGCACTCTGGGAGGCCGAGGTGGATGGATCAGTTGATGTCAGGAACTCAAGACCAGCCTGGCCAAAGTGGCGAAACCCTATTCCTACCAAAAACGTAAAAAAATTAGCCGGGCATGGTGGAATTGCTTGAACCCTATAGGTGGAGGTTGCAGTGAGCTGAGATCATGCCACTGCACTCCAGCCTGGGCAACAGAGCAAGACTTTATCTCAGAAAAACAAAACAAACAAACGCCAAAACAAGAAAAGAAATATACGGACTTTATTCTGTCGAGTCTCTCCCTACTTTCATTCACTGTGTGTCATAACATCAACAATGAAATGTCACGAGGACACCTTTTGGCCATTACAGTTTTAAATCTGAAACATGTCCAAACCCTGGGTATGTAAAATAAAGAAGGAACTCCTTAGACAGAAATAGACTTTGATGAAGAAGGCTTTTTGTGTTTGTGTAACAGCAGCGAGTTCTTTAGTAGGCTCCTTTTCCAACAAAAGTTGTCAGTACACCCTGAAAATATTTCTACTTTTATGGCAGTCTAATTCCTTGGCTGTGGAACTGCTGATGGATGGGAGAAACAACCGATCATAGTCTTTCGAACAGGTCACAGGAATGATGAAGTTCTTTCCCAGGTCACCCAGGTACTTGGCAAACTCCAGGAGGGCCCATGTGACTACGCTGTTGCTGGGTGGTTTTCTTATCACATGGCTTCCAGACTACTATGCAGGTTATGAAGCCTGCAGAATTCACCGCCTTCAGAACTGGGCCCAGCAAATGTCCCACTACCAGAGTGCTGGTAAGGCTGGGCAGGTTTAACATTCAGCCATACCCTGTAGTTTCCCGTGTTGCAGTTTCACATTTAAAAGCCACGCTCTGAAGAGTTATCTGTATGCTCGCATTCCTAGCAGGATTATTCGCAATGGCCAAGAGGTCAAAGCAACGCAAGCATCCATCCACGGACAGAAAAAAACGTGGCTTGTACATGTGACAGAATATTACTCAGCCTCAAACAGGCAAGAAATTCTGACACGTACTACAACTGAAGAATTGAGAACGTAATGCTAAATGCAACAAACCTGTCATAAAAGACAAATAGCGTTATGACTTCATTCATACGTGGTTCCTAGATAAGACAAATTCGTACAGAAACTGGAATGCTGGTTGCCAGGGGCTGAGCGGAGAGGGATGGGGAATTTGTGCTTATGGGTACAGAGTTTCTTTTGCAAGATGAAAAAGTTCTGGAGGTTGATTTCCAAACAACGTGAACATACATGATACTATTCACCTGCACACTTAAAATGGTTAAGATGGCAAATGTTGTATGTATTTTACAATTAAAATGAAAAAGCAAACAACAAACAAAATCCTCAGGCTTTTCTCCTCCCACCATCGAGATCCCTTCTTCAGGCTTCAGCGCATGGAGCTAGGACATGACTAAGACAAATTTCTGCTTCCTAAAAGTGTGCATGGTGGATTCCTTCCACAAGGTTTCAGGAACTCTAGCCCTACAGATTTAAGGAAAGGTTAACCATATGGGCTAATTGTGTCTCCATCCATCCACGCACCCACCCACCCACCCATCCAACCCATCCAGCCATCCATCCGACAAGCCAGTGTTCCAGATGCTAGAGATATATTGGTGACATCCACATCCTTGCCTCAAGGAGCTTCCAGTCTTGTGGGAGAATCTGAGAGATGGCCCTATAGAGTAATGTGAGAGCACACACAGCAGGGGTGCCCAAAGAGTTGGAGTCAGGGGAAACTCCCAAGAGGAAGTCACATTTAAGCTGGGATTGGAAAGAGGAGTGAGTGAGACAAAGAGATGGTGCAGAAAATAACATTCTCAGCAGAGGCAACTGCATTTGTGAAGACTGGAGGCCAGAGAACACGGCAAGTGAGAAACTAAAAGAAAACGAAGACAGCAACAGAGCAGGAAGCGGGTGAGAGGTGAGTCTGAAGAGGTAAGCTGGGGTAAGGACATCATCCAAGGGGGACGGGTGATCTTCTTCATCATCAAAATACATAAAAGAACTAAAAGGAGTGAAATAAAGAAAAGCATGATCAGAATGACAGGGTGAAAGTTAAAAGCAGCTTAGAAGTAATCGCTATTCTTCATTACAGCCAACAGGTTTTGGAAAACTTTACGGGCAGGGCACTGCACTAGTAGAATTGAGCAAAAATGCAGGCCTGCACTCTCAGGGGACTATGGTCTGCAAGATCATCTCCGTGTGACCTCTGGCGTCATTCTGGATGAATTCCCAGGAGGAAGAGAAAACAGAGGCTGAGGTTGTGAGTGGAGGAAGAAAAGCTAACAAAGCAATCACAGTGTAATGGACTTTCAGAGGCTCAGTGATCCTCACACTGTGCCTGAGTTCCAGGACTCCACAAAGCCACGTTCAGTGATCCTCACACTGTGCCTGAGTCCCAGGACTCCACAAAGCCACGTTCAGTGATCCTCACACTGTGCCTGAGTCCCAGGACTCCACAAAGCCACGTTCAGTGATCCTCACACTGTGCCTGAGTCCCAGGACTCCACAAAGCCACGTTCAGTGATCCTCACACTGTGCCTGAGTCCCAGGACTCCACAAAGCCACGTTGGAACCAACAAGAAGGTGGGTGGGGCAATGGCAGGACCAGAAACTGTAACTGATTCCCAGCTCAGTGTTCCTTTGACCTGCACACCAGAAGGATCAGCTAAGAGAGGAGCTGACTCACACCTTAGAAGTCAAGGAGGGAAGAAATCTTGAGATGGAAGGAGGTAATTCAGAGGTGCAAGCCACAGAGATCCAACACCTTTACTCCACGTGCTACATAAAACAAGTTGAAATGAAGTTGTACCCATAGCTGTGTGTGTGTGTGTGTGTGTGTGTGTGTGTGATGTATGCATGGTCCTATGCAAGTATCCACAACGTATTTTCACATCAATCATCTGTTGGAAGCTGCCTGAAATCCTATCTTGGAAAGAGGCAGAGCTGCAGTGTGACTTGAAGCAGGCGGTATGTACACATCAAGGTTCTCGAGGTGACATTCACACCACTGGCTTGAAGAGCCAGGTGTTCCTGTGAAAGCAATCCATGTGGAAAACCGGAATGTGGGTGTTCCCAGGGAAGCGAAGAACACTGACAGACTCAAGGATGTGAGTGTAAGCTTTTAGTCCGAAGAATGGCCCGCCAACTGAGGATTCTTCCTGCTTCCCTGGAGCTGACTCCTGCCAGTCTTCGAGACTTGGAGAAATACGCATTGCAGTTCATATTGTTACGAAACCATTACCATCTGCCTAAAACAGGCAGCTCAGGCTAGAACAGCAATGTTGGTTTGCTGCCATAGAGTTCCAGATCTTTGTTCTTTAGTATCTGTGTAATCTCCTCATATACCTCTAAATGGATTGTTTTTTAGATTCCAGTAATGTTTTTAGGTTTTATAGCCTCTGTAATAATGCCATGTGAGAGAGATAGAGACTGTGTGTATGTGTGTGTGTTCTCCCCCAAACCCTACATCAGCTTAGGAGGGTCACGCTGTATGACACAGTATTGTTAGTCTCAATCACAACAAAATCTGTAAAGCAGGGCCAGGATTGTCAGTGTTGAGGTTTGGAGTCCAAGTAGTTCAGGAGCAAAGATGTTGAAGGGGTCACATGATTTGAAGCTTCAGTGTGGCAGCACTCAAGCCACTGTGACCAGTACATACTAAGCAATACCTACATGCCACTCACATGACAGCCCCTGGGCAGACAGTGGGGAACACAGCTCCTCCTCCTCAAGGACATACACTAGATGGGGCAGAAAAGAACGTTCTCAGCAGAGGCAATGACTACACTAGGTGGGGCCCGGGAATCAGGGAGGGCCATGAAGGCACATCTGCACAATGGACACGGCACACCCGCACCACACACACGGCGCACCCTTATAATGGACATGGCACACCTGCAACACACACACGGTGCACCCTTATGATGGACACGGCACACCTGCAACACACACACGGCGCACCCTTATGATGGAGATGGCACTCTGCACAGACACAGCACACCCTTATGATGGAGATGGCACACCCGCAACATACACACGGTGTACCCTTATGATGGACATGGCACTCTGGCACAGACACAGCACACCCTTA